>JABUQX010115069.1:0-2500 GCA_015478945.1 Trachelipus rathkii
CATATTTTTAATATAAATTTCATTTTTACGTAAATTTTACTTAATATAAGTTTGATAAGTTTTATGTCTTATGTCTGTATCTATCTATTCCTAGGTTGTGAGAGATGACCTTGTGTTTCCTTTTCCTTGTCTATCCTGTATGTGAGATGGAAGAAGAAGAAGAGATGAAAGTGGTTTCCTTTTTCTTCAGCTACCGTGTCAACCAAGTTGACAGTAGAAGCGAACCCTATGTCCCCTTGTTATACTTTTATTATATTTCTTTATTTCCCTTGTTTCAGTAATTAAGTTCTAAGAAAGTACTGTATTAAGTAATGTATATCGTGGTAGTGGTGTAATAAACTTTTGTGTTACACTATTGTAAATTGTGGATGCCGTAATATGGACGTATCTCACTTAGTGGTAACACTCGTATGTACCCCCGTGAAGAGTCAGTATAAGAGGGTGCACTTTTCTTGTACTGAACACATGTACCGTGAGTGGTTACCTTATAACGTATCAAAGTGTAGATCAGTAGTGGGCACCACAAATAATTAAGTTCTTGTTTGTTTAACGTTTAATTAACATAAGTATCTTTGGCATACTTAGTACCAAAAGTAACTTTTCTTTTCCATATTTAAAATACTAAGATCCCATCAACAAGAGAACATTGGGTAAGTTTAACTTTGTTTTGTATCTGTTTTGTTACCACTGTATTTTTATCAGTGGTAGCAGAGCGTAGTTGCGCTTCTGCTCTGGTTGTGTTGTGCGTGACGTGGTGTAACGAGGCAGTAGTGAGTTTCTTGTTGATTGGTTTTGGTTGGTGTGTGTACCGTGGTAAGATATGGGAAAGGAAGGTGAAGGTGATGGTAGCGGTAGTGGTACTGGTGGTGATAGGTATGACATGGTATGTTTGTACCTTAAGATGAAACGTAAGAATAATGAATCAATGAGAGAGTACGTGAATAGGTATGAAATGACAGAGAGAAAGTGTAGGTTTGTTGGTAAAGTGGTTTTGGGTGAAGACATGAAATGTGTCCATCTCCTTGAGGGGGCAAATGTGAGTGAGAACCAAAAGCAAATGGTGTTGGAGTATTGTGGCAAGGATGAGTGGGTGTTCCGTACTGTTATGGATGCTCTGATAAAGATATGTGAAGTAGAGATCAGAGAGAACAGAAGTGAAGTAGCTGAGAGTGATGAGAGTAGTTGGTATACAAGTCAACGGGTGTCTGGGCCCAGCGGTGAAGAGTGGGTGAGTGGTAAATTGTTGAATGTGAGAGATAAGAATGGTATAGTGAGTAAATGTAATATTTGTAGGTCGAAATTTCATTATGCGTATAAATGTCCTTTAAGAGGTAGTGGTAGAGGTGTGTATGGTGGTGGTCGTAGGGGAAGAGGTTATGGTAGTGTGAATAGTGTTAGTAGAGGTAGAGGTAGAGCAGTAGAACAGGTAGAAGGTAGTGCTATAGTTGGTAGTAAGTATGTAGTTGATGACAAAAACATTTTCTATAGTGAAGAGAGTAGATGGAGGAGAAAGAGATGTGATTTGTGTAGATCGGATGAACATTCGTGGAGAGATTGTAACGTGTATGGAGATTATAGTGAGTTGTTGTGTGTTACAGAAACAGAGAAGGAAGTGACAAGTGGTGTGAACAATGTAGTAAGTAGTAGTGAGAACAATAGTATTGGAGAAAGTGATGAAAAAGTTGTGTATGGAGATTATAGTGAGTTGTGTGTTTCAGAAACAGAGAAGGAAGTGACAAGTGGTGTGAACAATGTAGTAAGTAGTAGTGAGAACAATAGTATTGGAGAAAGTGATGAAAAAGTTGTGGTTCCGGTAAGAGTGTGGACAAGTGATGTTGTTAAAGATGATAAGATTGTGAAAGAAGGGGAAGTGACCGGTAGTGTGGTAAGTAAAGAAGATGTGAAAGTAAAAGAAGATAGTAGTAGTGAAAGTGTAGTAGTAGAAGATGTAGTAGTAAAAGATGTAGTAGAAGTAGAAGTAGAGGTAAATAACAAAGTGAGTGAGGTAGTGGTAGAAGATGTAGTAGGAGAAGTAGAAGTAGAGGTAAATAACGAAGGGAGTGAGGTTGGTGGAATGGTGAAATGTAGTGTAGTGGAAGAAAGTAAGTGTCGTGAAGTGGACGTGAGTGATGATGTTGGGGAGGTTAAGTGTCAGATTGTTGTTGGAACAGTGACGTGTAGTGAAGTAGAAGAAAGTAAGTGTATTGACGTAGAAAGTGAAGTGAGTGTTGCAGATGGGGATGTGAAGTGTAGTGATTCAGTAGTGAAACAGTGTACAGATGTATGTGTAGAAAAGGAAGGAAAGAAGAGTAAGAAAGGTAAGCGGTGTGCTAAAGTAAAAAATGTAAATGAAGAATGGATGAGACGTAAAGAGGGTGAGCTGTATATGGAGTGGTTGTATAGAGTTTTTGAGCATTTTTCTAGTTATGAAGTGAAGGGTAGTGTTAGAATATTAGTGTTGTTGAAGTACTGGTATTATCGGGATTTAGAGGTGTCTGAT
>JABUQX010115069.1:7500-22500 GCA_015478945.1 Trachelipus rathkii
GTATGGATATTGAATTTTATAGCAAAAATTTCAATGTTTAAATTATATATTTCTATATGTCGTAGAAACGAAAAAACGTAAAACATCTTTTATGAGTACCAGAATGATATGTATTCATTCATTGAACCAACATATCAGAGTAATACTAACGCAAGTATTTTAAAGAAATATTAAAATTAAAATTTTATGAAAAAAATAACTTAATATTTTTTATACTATATTTTGAAGAAGAAAAAATAGAAATAAACACGTATTTATCATTATAAAAAATATATTAACTGAGCAAGGCAGATATTGTCCCGACTGTTTCACTCGGCTTTGGTCTAATAAATGAAACGCCTTCCCCAGCTATTGCACATATTTGCTCTACGAAATTTATCAAGTTATGCTGAGTATAGGATTTAAACAAAATCAGAAATGGGATTCAGCTCGCAAACTTAATAAATTAAACATTTTCTAAAAAGAAGTACCATTAGTTCAGATCAGAGTATATATTTTCATTAAAATACAAATTAATTACGAATTTGAAATATACACATCAAATTTAAAGCCATGATATTTTAAAAGTAGCCAACAAGGAAAATAACTAACTGCATTAACTATAGAGTGAACTATTAAAAAGAACAAAATAACTATATAGTGACTATTAAAAGATTTTTATGACAGTAAATTCTTCTTAGTAAATTATTAGTAAATAATAATTTAAAAAAAAAAAAAATTATTTTGTTAAAACATACCTTAACATCTGACTTATTTTCACATGTATGGATCACTTGCTGAGTCAATACAGCCAGAAAACAAACATTTCTTTACTCATCCTGTGTTACAGATTATTGGCAAGAAAAGAGGTTTTCAGGATTTATCTTTTAATCTTCTTTTAGAACGTATACCTTCGTTATTGGAACGTTTTCTTTTCTTATTTAAAAATGAATTCTTATAAGCGTAAACGTCATTCATAGAAATGCCTTTAATCTTAAGAGCTTCACCCGTTTTCATGAACGACATAAAATTTTCCTGTTCCACTTCAGCTTCACCTTGAATAACATAAAATTTAAGAGAAGTTTCCATTTTGAAGGTTCATATCAGTAAAATACTACAACAGGATGCGGTGATTTAATATTTTCAAAAATTTCCTCAAAATATACGCTACAAGAAGACAAAACAATTCTGTGAACTGAGAAATATCTTCCTTGACAAATGATGGTTGCATCGCTAAATCTTTTCTGTAAATAAAAAAAAAAATAAGCAAAATAAACAATAAATTAAAAATTATAACTGCTCTTGAAAGAACATCAAAATAAACCTTTGATTAAATCAAAATGATTTTAACCCAATTTAGCAAGCAATTTGCAATTTAACACAAAATACACCCATGAAATAGTCTCACTAATATCACGACACAGTAGGCTGCTTACACAGAACAAACAGACAGCATAGAAACAAACTGATCAAATTTAGTCTAAACAAAACGATAATTCACACATAAGAAAAATCAAAACTGGCACAAAACTATTGGAAGTTTGACCCACAGTACAAAAAAAGAAAAGGAAAAAAACACTTTAAAGAAAATACACACTTAACATGGCCAACTCAATCACCCCACCCACTTACGAAGTGACGTTATTCACACCCAAAATCACATCCCCAAAGACTAGTGCAACAAAATCAGGTCCGAATTCCCCCCAAAATATGACCAGTCCATTAAACAGGAAAATCATAAAATATCTATAAAAAAAATATGAAACTTCTCATCAAACTCCCTTTATCATCCCCGAAGAAGTCAAAAGTATCATTATATCCCTTTCATCAAACTCCCTTTATCATCCCCGAAGAAGTCAAAAGTATCATTAGATCCGGATCACAAAGCCTAGGTCTAAAGGTTATAAATACCCTCATATGCATCTACAATCATAGTTTACTCAAAAAACCTTTGCTCAACAATGGAAAAACATGCACACATTATTCATTCATCAAACCTAACAAATCCCTCAAACCCATCCTTTAACCAACCTGCATCTCTCCTATCCACAATATCAAAACTTAAAAAATGATTCTCCTAAAAATCAAAACACATTTACCAATTTTAATCCGCAACTACCCAACATAGTTTCAGACTAATAAGAATAAAGAAGCCACATGAGCCTATCAAGACTGTCCCAGTCAAACTAAATATTTATTAAACACATGCTCATGCATAACCTACACCACACCCTAAGGTTTGTCAATATCCTAAACAACAGCCAATATAATATATACACAACTACTATCAAAAGCAAAAACTATAGCTAAAGTACATGCTAGCCACACTACAAGCTCTAATAAGTTTATTGTCAAACAGGTAGTTACAACATGCAGTTTTCCCTTAATAACTAACTAAAGCCAATTTGGCCTACTCAAAATATAAACTAATTGTATTAATTAAAACAAAAAAAAAAATTTTAAAAGGTTATAATTAATATGATGTCCAAAACTATCCATATACCTATCCAATCCTTTCTTAAATGTTGTAAGTGAGTAACATTCAACAACCTCCTGCAGCAAATCATAAGTAAATTAAGTTAGTAAAGTTAGTAATAATTTAAAGTATGCATGCTCTGTGTGATGGTTGTGGGACTGCGAGAGGTGAATAAAGACCGAGTGAAAATGTGAATGAATTGAATGATTTGGTAGTGGAGTTGAGAAAGGAGGGAAGTGTTAGGAAAAAAGTTGGTGGGGATGTCGAGGCTAGGAGGGAGTGAGATACAGGGGTAGAGAGGACTAGTGACTCACCTAGGCAGGAATATGAGAGGGAAATGGCTAAAGTAGTAATTAATAGGTTTGCAGGTGAATGGAGAGTTATAGATAATAGAAATAACAAGATTACAATCTCGAAAGTCAGTCAGTCTGTGACCTGCAGTAACAGGTTTGACTGTCTTCCAGATGTGGAGAGATCAGAGAGGGCCAATGGTAATATTGGGTTGTCTAAAGGGAAGGCTAAGGCATTGCTAATTGGAGACTATGATATGATACCAAGGTAGGACTTTTCAAAATACGGATAGAAGGAAACAATTGAGAGTATGCTATCCAGGTGCCAGAGTGAGTGATATCGTGAATAGGATAGATAGAGAAATTGAGTTTACAAATGTTGATTCAAATGTGATTGTGCATGTTGGTACAAATGATATAGGACATAGGTCAGAAGAATTAATAGCAGATTATAGGAGGTTGATTAAGAAAGTGAAATCTAGTGGAAGAAGGAGCATGATTTCGAGGATTTTACCTAGGTTAGGTGCAGGTCATGAATGGGGAAGTAGGGCTCTAGGTGTAAATGAAAGGGTTAGGAAATTATGTTTTTCAGAAAATATTAGGTTTTTGGATTTGTGGAGAGAATTTCTGGACAAAGATCTTTTTGCAGTAGACAAAGTTCACTAGTCATAAAGGTGTTGAGCTTTTCAGTGCCAGTTTGGAGACTTGTCTATCAAAAAACTAGGTAAAGTTAGGGGTGATGGGCTAAATCTTGATATGAATAATTATAGCAATGGAAACTGTAATAGTGGTGAGATAAATAAAACTAGCGTTGTTACAGGCTCAAATAAAGATTATATCAATAAAAGTAACAGCATTTCAAATATCAAATGCTTTTACACAAATGCTCATAGCCTTAGATATAAAAAAGATGAGCTAATTAGTTATACCATAAAGGAGAATCTAGACATTATTTGCATAACTGAAGCATGGAAGAATGAAGAATTGTATAGAGACTCCTTTCAGGAATATGAACTTGACGGATATTCACTTTATTTACACCAGCGTAAAGAAAAGAAGGGTGATGGTGTGGCGCTTTATGTTAAAAGCAATATTCAAACTGTTAATGACTGACATTAAAACTAATCATGATGGTGAATATGTGATAGCAAACATATGTACAATAAATCATACAGAATAGGGGCATTTTATAGACCTCCTGGCCAGAGTCAAGAATCAGACGCGGATATGGTGAAATAAATTAAGAAAGCATGCCACAATAAAGAAAAAGGTATCATCATAATGGGTGATTTTAACTTTCCTGGCATTCAATGGGATTCCTTGTCTAATATGGATCATAGTAGTTCTCCATTTATTAATTGTATACTAGACAACTTTTTGAGCCAGATAGTCCATGAACCTACAAGCACGATGAACTGTTAGACTTAATATTAACTAACAATGAAAGTATGGTGGATGAGGTTAGAGTTGAATAAAATTTAGGAATTAGTGACCGTAATATAATTAGATTTAACTGAATGTGATATCTGGGTCCAAATTACAAGGTAATAAAGAAAGGATTTTAGATTTCCGAAATGGTGATCATACCAAATTTCGAGACATGCTTAGTATAATTGACTGGGAAAAGAGTTCTAAAAACACCGAAACTGTTTTATCCAATGTGGGAACATTTTAAAGCAAATTTTTATGAATATTCAAGTCAGTATGTTTTTTTAATGATAAACCCATTAAGGTGGTGAAGAGAAAACATGTTTGGTGGAACTGAGAGATAAGAGAAAATCAATGAAAAGTGCAGATGCAGGAGGATTTAGACATTTATAGGAAACATAGAAATGAACTTAACCAGTTAATAAGAAAGGCAAAGATAGAGGCAGAAATTAATTTAGCAAGAATAGTATAAGGACCTGAAAAAGTTTTTAGCTTTGTATAAATTTAAAAGTAAGATAGGAACAATTGGTCAAATTAAAATTGATGAAAATTTTAGTGAGTTTCAAAATAAGGAGTTGTGAAACATTTTCAATCTTATTAGGATAGAAAATATTTACTGATGAAAGACTGGATAATAGTTTGGAGACTAATGTTTTGGTTTGCATGTATTAAATAGACTTACAGAATTTGAATTTGAGGTAAAAGATATTAAATCTTTACTGGACCATACTGATCCAAGTAAAGCTGTAGGTCCTGATGGTGTATATGGTAGAATTTTGAAGGAGGGTAGTACAGCATTGCAAAGGCATGTATTTGATTTTTAAGGCAAATCTACAACATTTGGTGATGGTAGCTAAGACGACTGGAAAACAAGCATATGTTGTGCCTATTATAAGAAAGGTAGTAAGGAAGATTTGGGAAATTATAAGCCAGTTAGGCTTAACATGCTCTGGTTGTAAAAGTTCTGGAAAAGTTACTGAAAGGTTCATATAGAGAAATATTTGGAAAATAACAAGATATTGTATGACTCCCAGCATGGTTTTAGAAAAGGTAGGTCATGTCAGACAAACCTTTTAGAATTTATGAAACATTACTGACAGCATTGACCAAGAAGATCCAGTTGATATTATATATTTAGACTTAGCAAATCTTTTGATAAGGTTCCCCACATAAGGCATAAGGCTAATGAAGAAGTTATTGCAATGTGGTATAGGTGGAGTAGTACATGGGTTGGATTAAAGTGGTTGTGGAATAGAAAACTGTGTGTACAACTAAATGACAATAAGTCATCATGGGAAATAGTGAAGAGTGGTGACCCATAGGGTTCAGTGCTGGGGCCACTATTGTTCCTAATACCTATATATAAATAATTTAGACCAAGGACATAAATGTAAGGTTTCTAAATTTGCAGATGATACCAAAGTGGCTACCTCAGTAAGAACTAGTGATGGATGTATAAAGATTCAAAATGATCTTGATAAACTTCTTGGATGGGCAGGCAAGTGGCAAATGAATTTTAATAGTAAATCAAGAATGAAACACCTAGGTTATTCATATAAAAGTTTTAACTACGATATGATGGGGATTGGCTTTAGAGTTTGTGGACTTAGAAAAAGATTTATACTGTGATTTCTAAAAGCAGTATTTGAAAGTGCTAATCAGTGTTTTGGAAGCAAGGAAAAAAGCTAATTAAGATGCTAGGTTAGATATATCGCAATGTCATTTAAAAGAGCAAGAAAATTATAAGTAAACTGTATAATAGCTATGTTAGGTCAGTATTAGAAGAAACAAAAAGACAGTAAGAAGCCACATGGGCCTATCAAGACTGTCCCAGTCAAGCCAACAGAACCAATCACCAAACAACATGCTCATGCAAATCCACAAAGCACTCTAGGGCTTGTCAATAGGCTAACTTATTTATACACAAATAAATATAATATCAACTGGATCTCCACGGTCAATGCAGACAGTAATGTATTCCATAAATTCTAAAAGGTTTGTCTGACATGACCTACCTTTCTGAAACCAGCTGGAGTCAATACAAATACCTTGTTATCTTCTAAATATTTCTCTATATAACCTTTCAGTAATTTTTCCAGAACCTTTACAACCAGGGATGTTAAGCTAACTGGCCTATAATTTAGAGTATTGTGCACAAGTTTGGGCTCCTTATTTAAGGAAAGAAATAGATAGGCTAGAGAGAGTGCAATGTAGAGCACAAGGATGATTCAAGTTCCAGCCCATTTTGACAAAAGGTTTTAGCTAGGTGCTCAGAAATGTCCTAAACATGTTTTTAGTTTTAAATAAAAATATAAAACAGTTAGAAACACAGATCAACCCTAAAAATGGACGTTTCAGAAATCAAAAAATCTGCATTTTGCCTTTAATTTGGTATAAATCGACGAAAAATTAAGAAAGGCATGCTCAAAAATAAGCCTATGGGATTTTTCAGTAATAGTCAATTTTTGGAATGGTTTGCCCACAGGAGATTGTTTTGGTTACAGTAGTTAATAAGGTTAAACTGCATGTATGACTATAACTAAGTTATTAAGGTATGTGGATGGTTTAGGTATCATATAGTATATTATGACTAAGCCAAATTGATGGGTTATTAGTTACAGTAGTTTGACAAGCCATAGGGTCTTTGTGGATTTTGCATGATGAGCATGTTTGGTTAGTGGTTGAATGGGAACAGTCTCGATAGGCCCTTGTGGCCTCTTAATGTCTCTATATTTCTAATGTTCTAATTCCAAAAATTAAGAATCCTATTACTGAAAAAATGTTTTTTCACATCAAGCATTTACATCCTTCCCTAATTTCTTATTGTGTCCCCGGGTTTTTTGTCCATGATCTACTATGAAGAATTTATTGGTCTCAGTATAATCAATAGATGTACGTGAATATTTTGTAGACATGTATCATGTCTCCTCAAGAAAACACTTTTCTAAAAAAAACATCATACCTTCTCAGCCTCTCCTCATAGCTCTTACCCTCAAACTCAGAAATCATCCTTGTTGCACTATGCTGCACTCTATCCAGCATATCTATGTCTTTCCTTAAATAAGGGACCCAAACTTGTGAACAATACTCAAATACTGGCCTTAATATAGCTATTATTCAGTTGACTTATAACTTCCTTGCTCTTGTAAATGACATTGCATTTATTAAACCCAGCATCTTATTAGCTTTATTCCTTGTTTCTAAACTCTGATTAGCTACTTTTCAGATTACTATTTTTAATCACGCCCTAATCTTTTTCTGGCTCTACAGACTCGAGCAAATCCCCGTTCATATTATAGTTGAATCTTTTATTTGAGTAACCTAAGTGAAGTCTTACACTTTTTATTATGATTAAAATTCATTTTAATAATAATAGTTTAAATATCAAGATTATTTTGATCATTTTCTAGAAATTAATTTACCTGTGTATAAAAGTATTCTCAAGCAGAATATATTTTCCATTTTCCTATTATGCTCTCTGACTATCCCATCTTAAATAGGAAGAATTTTTATCCTCTTACATAAAGAATTTATTGTCCGAATAAATTTTTAAATTTTGAATTCATGTTACTATTAAAAAGCATCTCTGGAAAATTTCTCCTACCCTTTTAAATTTCTACTAGCTTAGTTTCAAAACTTTTGATCATTGCTTTTGCTTTGCTGAACTGCCTCTTAAGATATCAATATCTTTATACAAAAGTCCAAAATCCCATGGCATAATATTCTGTTAATGGCTTTTTGCAGCTGTTATAGAGGGTTCTACCTCCTACTCTTACTCTTATAGTTAATAGGACTTATTATTCTTAACATTGAGTTCTATCTCTGGCTAATAAACACTTTAATATTACCAGACCTGTGTCTAACCAGAAGTTATTTACTATATGTGCAGACATATGTCATCCCATTCATATCATCATGAGAATTGCCTATAGGAATAACTTTACACAGGATTTATCTGCCACTTTTCTACCTAACCAAGTTAAACTTTACACATCTCTTTAGAATTGTTAAATAAGTGTTATCAGCAATTACCTCCACTTTGACTTTAACAGAAAAGTAATCAGTTCTTCCTGTGGTGAAAGTCCTGGGTGAAGATTCTAAGAAGCAACTTCCTAGAGAGCTCTCTACCTAAAATAGGTAATGCCCATGAGGTATATACAGTTTTTTTTTTTTCTTCAAAAATAATAATTTATTGCCTTTAAGTTTTTCAGTATGGTAAATTAAAAACAAATAAGCAGGGAGCCATCATTGTAGAGCCTTTACATCTACACTCATTTATATCCTATGATGAATAATGACCAATGATCTCTTTAACATGCCTCCCGTTAATTAATTAACCATTTCTTTATTCACTTATAAAGCACTCCCCCATTACTATATATATTGAGATAATTTATGCATTAGTCTTGCACAAAATACTTTATCAAATGCCTTGCTAAAATCTAAAAATTTAATATTAACAGGCTTTCCTTTGGTAGTTTAATCAAAACCATATGATGCTCTACAAATTCCAAAGGATTTGTCTGGTGGGATTTTCTTTTCACAAAACCATTCTGACTCTACAACACATGATCGCCTTAAGCAAGTTAATGTTTACTTAATCAAATTTTTAGTATCTTTTCCACCATTCTACTTTTAAGTGATATTAAATAAAACTTGTTATTTGTATTTACGCCTAAATTCTCTTTATTATTTCTAAATATCTAAAAATATAAAATAACAAATAATAATAATATAAAAATAATATATAATCAATAATAAATAATAAATAATAATAATAAGTAATAATATATAATAATAAAATATATAAATATTAATAATATATAATAATAATAATATAATAAATAATATAATAATTAATAATAATAAATAACAATAACAATATATAAATAAAATAGTATAAATAAATAAAATAGCAATAATAATAATAATATAAATATAACAATAATAATAATGAAAAAAGTAATAATAATAATAATAATAATAATGATAATAATAAACATAATAATAATATAATAAGTAATAATAATAATAATAATAAAATAATAATATAGATAGATATAATAATAATCAAATAAATAATATAATAATATATATAATAATAATAAATATACTAATAATAAAATTTAATATTTAATTATATATAAGATATATATATATGATATATATATATATAATAATATATAATAACTAGAAAATATATACTAAATATATATATTTATATTATATATAATATATATAATATATAATAACTATATTACCTGTATAGAACCAAGGTTTCCTTTAGATATCTCTAGCTAGACTAAAACTTCTAAATAGAGTAAGTCACCGTACTGTTGCTTAAATTTCAAATCTTAATTACTTTGACCAATTATATTATTCGCTCATTTAGAAGATTGAGGAACATTAAATAGTATTTGCAGTCTCATCTTTTCTTTTATATATATATATATATATATATATATACTATATACTATTATATATATTATACTATACTATATTTATATTATTATACTACTACTATAATATTATATTGTCATGGTATGTATATGTATACTTATATTGGTTGGCACTGTTCTAATTAATGATTGCAAAGTTAACCTTTCGTAAGGCGATTAGCCGTTTCCGCCAACTCTTTGAAAATCCGTTTGAGGACTAAAGGTAGTTTTCGCTAACTTTAAATCTATACCCTAAAAAGTGATTCCACATATCTTCAAGTTAAAGGAGATCTCCTTTTAAACTGTAAACACCACTTGAAGCCTCGAGTCACAAATTTTTTCTTTGACTATCCACATCTTGGGACTAAATGGGTTGCTATTATTTCTGCTTAACTTGAAACAATAATCTATAATATCATGATGAAATGAATCGATGCTCTCATCCAAAAAAATAACTTCAAAATGGTCATATTTATACCCTTACATAAAACAATTTTTTTCAATTTTTTCCGTGTTATCATATCAGGGATATTCAATATGCAAACTTGGTAATAGACCTGAGTGAGCGCGGTCTGGAAAGGAGTTTAGTTACTGCGACGTCGTCTTAATCTTCCGTAAGGACTGTACGGAAAGTGGGGATCCGACCCTCTTTGTTAAGTAACAGCAGAGCCATCGCCAGAGGCGAAATTCCCTTGAGTTTTGGGTGGAGGAAGGGGTTTGCAAAAATTTCACTATATATATATATATATATATACCTATATATAATATATATATATTATATATATATATACTATATTAATATATTATTATTAGTATCTATATATATATATTATATATTGATAATAATCATATATATATATATAATATTTATATAGAATGAGTTTGAATAACTATATAGTAGTATATATACTATACTATATAATTATATATATTATATATATAGTATTATATATATACTATATATATATACACACATATATATATTATAATAATATATATATATCATATAAAGGACATAACATTGAAAAGCATCCTTTGTGTGAAACTCGAGTTTGCTCTGTAATATACCGGAAACACGTAACAATCTACAATGTTCTTTGGGTTTACTCTCATGTAATTCTCCAGTTGTAAGTAATCAGATTGAAAAATTTCATTTCCTTTTCTTGATTTGTCCAGTATTTTTTGATAACAAAACTTAGTACCTCTCCCTTGCCTACTGCCTTGCCCATCTTCATTCTGGTGCTGCAGCTGGAACGTCTGTTTAATCCATCTGGTAAGATGATTATCTTGAGGGCCATTAGAAAGGCCCCCTGTCAGATGCCCAAGAAACAGATTTTGAAAACTTTAAGAGGCTAATATTCAGGATATTCATGCGTAGACTACCGATATCAGCAACACAATAACGATTGAGGAGCAGAGATGGCCCAGCAGAATGAATTTGCGTGTAATTAGAATATTTAAACCATTTCTATTTGGTAAATTCTTTATTTCTTAGTATTCTTGATTAGTTTAATGAACCATTGTGTACTGGTAAATAATTGTAGGTTGAAATTGCCAAACGATGTTGATTATTTATGTACGAACTTTGGTCATTGTCGATCTTGTGACATGAATGTATCTTTTTGAGAGATCTAACTGCAGCCATATTTTTAAATTTCATTTGGACTTTAGGCTTACGGCCATAAGAAAAGCGTGGTTAATTAATAACAAAAATTAAGCGATATCAATCAGACATCCACTAATGTATTAGCTGTTTATCGGTTTAGGTGTATCGATAGCTAAAATCTGAGTTAGCTGGATTAGAGATTACGAAAAGAATTCAAAATATATATATATATATAATACTTATATATATATATATATATATATATATATATATTATATGATAAATTAAAAAAATAAATATCTATACTATATATATTATATATACTATATATATATATAAAGTTTATATATATATATAGTATATAGTTATATATATATAGTATATATATAGTATATATATATCATATATATATATATATATCATATATATTTATAATATATATATATACTACTATATATATATATAATAATACATTTAATATATATATACTATATATATAATATATATACGTATATAATATATATTATATATATATTGATATATACTATAGTATATACATAGTATATCATATATATATATATTATACGTCATATATCAACTCAGTTTATCATATATATATTATATATCGTGTGCGCTGCTTAGTCGCTGTGGGTTGATAGTATATATATATTTCTATATATATATATATATATATATATATATATAGTATATATATTCATATATATATATATAATAGTATAATATATATATATATATATATAAACAGTTATATATATATATATATATATATAGTATATATAACTATATATATATATATATATCATAAGTATAGATATATTAGTATATATATATATATATTATATTATAATAATATATATTATATACATACTAATATATATTAATATATATATATATATATATGATATTATATTCATGTATATATATACATATATGTACTAATAATATATATATAGTATATATTTATATAATATTAAATAAATAACTGTAGCTAGAAAACTTCACCTGAAAAGAAGTTCCCAGATTACGAAAGATCTATGTTTCATGGAGTAACAATAGCTACACATTTACTTTTTTTTTATATTTCTCGATATGGAACCCGTACGTAAGAAAAATCAAAGACTTGTTTTCTCGTTTGTACATCGCCGTATTAGAATATAACGCTCGTTAATTTCTGTTTAAATCAAAGGGCAAGATCCAATTTGGGCTGGGGCTGTATCCCCGATTTGTACAGCCCCACCTAAAAATGATACATAAAATTCGTGAATTGGTCAGCCGATTTTGACTATATAGACACCAAAATTGTAGCTTTTTTTGCCCTCTTACAACGTTGTTATTTTCGGTGTTTTTCTGTGTCTGTAGTCCTTCTTTCAAGAATTTTCAATTTTTTCAAAACCCATTTTTTAAATTCTAGCATCAACTACTAACCATTTTTCGAAAATGACTTCAAGACTGAACTATAGCATAGGATAGGTCCATTAACTACAAAAGTATGCAGGAAGTATTTTTCGATTTTTTGAGTTTTGTGCTCAGCGTTGTCCAATTTTCATTCCTATTATTTTGGATTTTCGATTTCAATTATTTACATTCCGATAATTCAGGTTTTCATTCTTGATCCATCAACATCCAAATTATTTAGGGCTTGTATAGTTGTTCGTCATGCATATATGACGTTTAGCGACATTCTTGTTGTATTTTGCCCTGACTTCTTTAAAACGTATATTAAACCATTTTTTTTTTAAAGTTTGTTCCCAGAGCAAATCCAAACTCTAAGCATATATCAAAGAATTATCTAAGCTAACGAATGTGCATAATTCCCGACTACATATGCCCCTGAAAATTTCATCACTTCGCACTAACAGAAAAGAAATTATCGCAATTTGTATTTTAAAAAACCAAAATAAAAGTGGGTTTTGAAATTGGGACAACGCTGAGCACAAATAACTCATAATATAGAACATGTATTTCGGTACTTTTGTAGCTGATTACCTTCTCTATGAATACTTCAAGTTTGAAGTCATTTTGAAAATGTTTTTATTAGTTGATGCTAAGATTTTGTCAAAATACATGGGTTTGAAAAATTGGAAAATTCTAAAAGAATGACTACAGACCAGAAAACACTACCGGAAAAACAACGTTTTAGAGGCAAAAAAAGCTACATTTGGTGTTAATAGGGTCAAAATCGGCTGAAAATTCAATTTTAGTGTTTCCATTTTTTGGGGGGGGCTGAAAAAGGGGCTCACTGCCCGAGCCTCAACACTTTGACTTGCCCTTCAATTAATTGAAAAGAATTATCCATGAAAAAGTAAATCTTTCTGAACTTGGTTAAAGACTAATATAATAGATTTAAACTTTTGTTCTCTCTCTTATTCAATGATATCTTGGGGGTTTACTCAATTTTGCTTAATTAAAAACATCGAATTAAAAATTGAATTTGCTCCTCACCAATTTGAGATATTAATATTAATCTATTTATTTATTCATATAATTATGTTATTTTTTTTTTGTTACAGTTTATAGGGCAAGTGATAGCTGTGGTTTATCGCTAGAAAGTGTATTCTTTCGTCGATACTATCACCATACGCTCACATCCTTTGTCAGCCATCATATCTCGACAGAACATAGGGATTGGTTCATGGATATATATATAATATATATATATAATATATATATAAGTAGATATTATATATATTATATATATAATATATATTATATATATATTATAATATATTATACATATATGATATATATATATTTATTATAACTATATATATATATAATATATATTTATATATATTTTATATATATATATTTATATAGTCAAGAATGCATAATGCATGTCATTGACTGAATACATTTAACATACACGAAAAACGTTTCATTTCATGGCATGAGCAATCGTAAAGCTTCAATAAAGTATATATAAATTAGTAAATTAATTTTAAATAAAAAATATGATTATATTCTAAGATATATATATCATATATATATATATATATATATATACTAGTACTATATTATATATCATATATATATATATATATATATATATATAATATCTATACTATATATAATATAATATATATATATATATATATTATATATAATATATATTACATATATATACTATATATATAACGTATATTACATATATATATTATACTAACCATATACTATACTATATACGTACTACTACTATATAATATAATATAATCATATATAACTATAATATAAAATATTATAATACAATACTAATATATATTAATATCAGTATTAAACCTAAATACTACTATATACTATTAATAATCGTTCAGGTGTATATTGGTAAAACACATTTCATAATTACGAACAAGTATTTTTTAGAGGTTCTACTTTTGCATCTAATTGTAATTCATCAGATTTGATGTTTCTTTATCTCTTTTTGAAATAATATGGATAGATACTTATTAATATATATATATATATTATATATATATATATATATATATATACTACTATATTATATTATATATATATATATATATAGTATACTATATAGTATATATATTATATATATATATATATTACTATATATTCAAGATGGACTTCCGAATATCGCCATTCGACAATGCGCGATTCGCGACTCCACGTTCTCATTCGCGAATATTAAAAATAATTATTGCGCACTCGGCACTCGACACGAAAAAAAATAGTTCTTGATTTAACTTGTTGTAAATTTTAACAACTTTTGATAATAACTGCTCAGACTGAGTCATACAATAACGG
>JABUQX010115070.1:0-7500 GCA_015478945.1 Trachelipus rathkii
GAGATAGGATATCATATATACATATATAGAGTTATATTATGTAATATTTTTTGATATAGATGATATATAGATATATGGATATATATGAATTATATATATTGATATATTAGTATAGTAGTATAAGTATAGTACTATATAATATAAGTAAGTATATAATATATATATAGTATATAGTGAAATAGTGTGTAGGCATAATTAATATTAATATTAAAAGCATGTGGTGTAGCGATAATGAAGTAATTAATATTAAAGATCTAGCATTTTTAAATTAAAAGGCTCCAGCTCCGGTGTTAGCATTTTAAAATTAATAATGAAGGAATCAATTTTTGCTTCGAGCTGTTTTTAGTATGTATTTTATGTATTGATATGCGTGTGTTTTTAGTGCATTTAATATATATATATATAATAATATATATATATATATATATATTATATTATATATATATATATATATATATATAATATATATACTTATATATATATATATATATATATATATATATATATATATAACCGAAACATATATGATAGTATATAGTAATATTTTATAGTATAGTATGATTGATATAATAATATTAGTATATATATTATATATATTCTACATCATTACTCGCTCCCAGGAAGGCTCATTATGAGTCTGTCACACGACCCAACGTATCTCACTTCCTTCTATTCCAAGACCCGTTCTTCGATCAGCTAAATCATAGATGGCATTTGATGTCTCTCGCGATCTTCTACGGGTCTTCATTTCTTCCCTGGTTCTTTCCTTGGTCTGCTGCCTTCGGTTCAATCCCCACTCCTAAGCTGCCACCTTGCGCCGCCCATCTTTCAAATTGTTCCAAACAACCTAAGTCGCTTGGATACAGTTATTTGTTATAATAGGTATTACTCCTATAGGCTTTATATATCTTTCGTTTTCACTCTGTCTCTCTGGTTTTCCGTCCGATCGCTCTCATACATTCTTTCAGCAATCTGCGCTCTGTCTGCTCTATGTTGTCATACTCTGTTTCCAGCCGATACAGAGAACGATTTAAATGCTCTCTAAATTTACTTCTTCCACCTCTTCCATCTCATTATTCCTATGATAGGATACAAAGCTCTGAACTGTTCTCCCGTCTTATCAATTCTGATCGCAAATCTCCAGGGCACTTCTCCCTTTCTAACAAACACTCACCCAGATACTTGTTTTTTTATCGTTTTAAATCACCAAGTCCGCACATGGCTCGAGTCGATGAAACGATACTTCCGTCATAAGCGTAGTAGACCCGATCGCCTCGCACCAACCAACTCTTCCCTCATCTCATAATCTACTTCATAATTTCTGTTTTATCTACGTTTATGCACAGGCCCACTTCTCTCAGTTTGCTATCAAAAGCAAACACCACCTCCATCAGTTTTATTTTTCCATCTTCACTCCATCAGCCAGGTCATCGCATAGCCTCACATCTCCATCCAAGTCTCATCTACTCCTCACCCTAATATAACATCCAACATTGCTACGAACTAATTTGTGACAATGCCTTCTCTTATTGCCAGCTCCACTCAAACCATTATCGTTTCAACTATCCGTTCTTCAAATACATTTGTCATTTTTATACATACCCCATAAAGCTTTCTTAAGTAACCAGCCACTCCGTATCTCTCTGCTATAAACAATCGAACTATTCTTCTAGGTTACGGAATAGAATGCCGTTTCACAGGATTCTAACTAGGATGAATCATTGGTATGCTTTATGTTTGTATTTCTATTTATGTTTTTTTCGGTTATCATTCTCAGGGCGAACATAAGATCTTTGGTGCTTCTATTCGCCCTGTACCCATACTGCTCTCTCCAAGTCTGGGCTCCACAATTGCCCTCACTCTTTTTTCAAGTATCCTTTCGTATACTTTTCCAGATGGTCATATAACGAATAAGCCGATGTAATATTACTTCACCACATCTCTTTCCTTTGATATAATTTGGTATAGCATGAATGGTTTTTTACCCATTCCTGCTGGAACCTTCAACTTTGCTCTTCCAGTCAACTTGTTTAGTAAACTTTAACACTGCTTCCTTCACAACCCTCTCCTCCCTCTTTTATTATTCATAGCACTGCTTTCTTCTCGGGGCCCTTCCATTTGATTCATTTCGCTTAACGCTCCTCCAGCTCTTCCTGGTAAATTATCCTGCTTTCTCCCTGGGTTTCACTTCTTCTAATCTCTCCAGTTTCCTGCACTCTAACCCAGAAGTTTTCCAAAATTTTCTCTCCATGCTCATTATTTATTTCTTTCGGCTTAATTAAGCAGCTTGTTCCCTGTTCATCCTTTTGCTCGGTCATCAATATGATGTAGGAGAGGTGTTGAAAGTTATTTCCTTTTCTTCTCCTCCACTTCACGAGTTGTAGCTCATTTTTCAGAATTTTTTTTGTTCCACATTCTCGCGTGTTCTGGCAGCCGACGCTCTTGATGAGCCGTTTGTCTTTAGCCACTGCTTCATTTTTTACTGGTCTTCTCCTCACCTACTACAAACTAACCTCTGTCATTCAAGCCATCGGTATGCCTTTTTGCGTTCCTCCTATCCATCTTCTTCCTAGGGTTTCCTTTGCTGCTTTCATCACTAACATTCTGAATGTCATCCACTATCTCCTCATTCATCATCTGTTCCATATAAGCACATTCAACTTTTCTTCATATTCTTGCCTCTTTCCTTGCTCTTTCAGTACCCTCCATTTTAATCACGCTCGACTTTTCTCCCGCGCCTCAATCTTCTCGCTTCATTCTATCGCCAGCCAACTAATTGTTGATCAGAGTCATAGAGCATCTGTCCGGCAATAACTTGTACCTTCTGCACTATTTCTACCTATCTGATGAAATGTATATAGATATACCGATTTTCTGGTAAAGATGTCCTGTTGTAGCTGATTGCCATCTGTACATTGTAATCTCGTGGGAACTCTTTGCTGTAAAAAACTATTCATGAATTTTAACATATTCTTATTCTTCAGCAGCAATCATATCAAGGCCTCCACCATGTGTCTGATCTCTCCATACGGGCCATAATATCATCGTCCATTCACAGACCTGGCTCGATCATTTGTGATTGGTTTATAATAAGCAAATATCTCATTTTCTTCTCTTCCCACCCTCTCTTCCATCATTTCCATAAACTCTTTTTTTCCTCATTGTGATGGGCCCTGATGTGGTGGCATAACATGAAAAGTATAGATTTATTCCTTTCATCTGAAAGTGCATGATCATAAGTCTTCATGTTACACTCCACACCTGCCAAAAATGGTGGAACATCTTTCGGTCCCACTATATACCAACGTCCGTGGCTTCTGGTCCTCTCTCCCTTTATACTCAACACAAATCCTCCCCCCAAATTTTGCGCTTTCTTCTCTCCTCCCTCATTTCCGCCAGTCGCATTACGTCTACTCCTCTCTCCACATATCGCAAGATCTGCCTCCTCCTTTCACTGTATTGTAAGCCAATTTAGTGTAGCACTCTAATTTGTTCGAAGATGTCCTTATTCGTTTCCAAAATCGGTTAAAGGTCTGTTTCAAAGTTATGTGTGTCGAAGCTGGTCTAGAAAATTGCAGGCAGGTTTCTTTTCATGCAGCGGCTTGCCTTAGGCCTTGTCTTGCGCTAGCATGTGCCTCAGGTGACGTTATCCAGGTGAACGACAAGGAAGCGGAGTTGGACTTTTTCACCCATATATATATAGTATATTTATATATATATATATCATATATATTATATATACTATAATTATATATAATATATATATTAAATAATATATTATATAATATATATATAGTATATATTAGTATATCATATATTATTATATATAATATATATATATTATATATTTATATATATATATAATATATATTATACTATAATCTATATATATATATTATTATATTATATAATAATATAATATATATATATATATATATATATTATATATAGTAATATAAATCGCGTCCGTAGTTGCAAGTGGTAGATGAAAGTTCACCAACAATAAAGTAAAGGTTCCAAGGTCGCATACCGGAGTGGGGGAATGTGAGCTGTTTTCATTCGCTGGCTTGGCTTCGTTACTGCTTGCGGACGTTATATAGTGACATTGAACTTCTAGATTAGTGCTCTGCCGTGATAGCCGCGGTGTTTATCAATATTATAATTATATATTATTAATATAATAGTATAAATATATAAGAGTATATATATATAAATATAGTATAGTATATATAGTATGCAGATATATATATACTATATATATTATAATATATATATATAATTATATTTATATATTATATATATTATATATATATATGTATAAATATGAACACTTCTCAACTCGACAAATTTACTAATTTACATAGAAATGAATGGTAATGCTAAATCAATGGTCGACATTTCCCTATACGCAACGTTTGAAAGTGATCGTGTCAAGAAAGTTGAGAAAAAATAAAGGAAGATAAAAATGATAGGAATAATTGGTGCATCCGAAGGTTTCAATTGTGCATACATAACATCCTTATTTGAAATTCTTGCCAATCAGGGCGTAGGGGTCGGAGCGGAGTGGGCGTGGTCTCAATCGAGAGGCGTAGTGGCTCTAAAGTTTTGCTCCCTACCACGGTCAAACGCAACCATGAAAATGTACTTGCAAAAATAAGATTAGAGTGAGGAAGTTTATCTCGTGTGAAAAAAAACTAATAAAACCGAGTTTATAATTACTTCAAAACAACAATGTTTTGTCGGTCAATTTGCAAATTCGAGGAAGTTGAGTTTGTTTTTTTTTTTTTTTTATTTGAAATTATCTCTTAATTTATTTCGATTTGAAAGAAGTAATAAAAGGTGGATTTCTATGCATAATAAGGGAAACTTGATAAAAAATATAAAATGTCATTAAGGGAATGTATAAAAATGTTGCTAGATTTGACAGAAACTTAAGGAACAACACTAGAGATACTTTTTATTTAAAATTGATCTGTAGCAGTTTTAAGAAATTGCTATATTCCTAACGGAATTGGAATTAGACAAATTGATACAGAGAGAAAAATATATCCCGAAATATCGAAGTTAACATTCTAAAGCTCCTAAATATACAACTAAACAGGAAAAGATTTACTGAGATGTCGAAGAGAAGAGAGCATAAAGTCGGGGAGAAAGAAATGAAGGTTACCAGTACAGATCTA
This sequence comes from Trachelipus rathkii, assembly GCA_015478945.1. Taxonomy (NCBI): domain Eukaryota; kingdom Metazoa; phylum Arthropoda; class Malacostraca; order Isopoda; family Trachelipodidae; genus Trachelipus; species Trachelipus rathkii. The sequence continues at coordinate 5,181 of JABUQX010115070.1, forward strand.
TATTCGAAATCCATAATTGCGATAAGACACTAGATTAAAAGAATTAAAAGCTGCATCAGATCTTACCATTAAACAGTGATTCGAAAATATTGGAAATTGTAGATTTTAATATATTTTCCAAACTATAATTCAGTAAAGATTCGAGCGTTTGTGGATCAGGAGTGAGTCTACGAAGTTGAAAGTCAATAGTCGGAAAAGGAGTCAGAGTCGGAGATTTGTCTACTGATTCCGCAACCCTGGGATTCACACGGGCAAATTATTTAGAAAAATAAAGGATTCACAGGAACCATCTTTTAGAGATAACAGAAAACCCAAACGATTAAATTGTAAGCATAACAAAAAAAAATCATCAAAATGATCTCTCTTGGTATAAAGAATGTTCAATCGGTATTGTCAACAAAAATTTTTAAACCCAGAATTTCTCTGGCAAAACTGAAATTTTTCACTAATTTATAGCAGAAATTGCTCTTTTTCAATAAAATAGAAAATTAAATAATAATTTTCTATGTCAGATTCGTTTTAAGCACATAAAAACAAATAAATTGACATTTTAAAGTCATAAGGAATATGTTTGGAGACTTCAATTTAGGATTTGCTTTATATAAAATAAATAATTAATTTTTTTATTTTAACGTTTAATATTTTTCAATACCGATAACAATTCGGGAAGAGATTTTCATCAGCTGCTTCGTTCAATATTTTGAAGATAAAGAAAAATGAACTTAAATGAACGCTTATACTTATACAGATTTTCCAATCAGTTTTGAAATGACTCTTTAATTTTAAGATGTGTCGTTTTTGTCATTTGTGCTAACAAACGGTAGAAATGCTTGCGTTTGTATTAGTTTTGTTAAATTTAGAACGTAAATTTATTTTTTTATTTTTTTTTATTTTTTATTATTTTATCTTTTATTATTTTTTATTTTTATTGTTGTTCACATTATAACTACTTATAAAAAAACATATGTGTTTATTTATTGTGTATTTCTTTGATATGTTCATATTTTTCCTGTTTGATATATAAAATAAATAAATAAAAGTATAATTTATGCATGACTTCTCTGATGACAGCTTAAAATTATAATATTTAGATTTTATATTAAATGGATGTTATATTTAGTAAACTCAATATTTTAATATAAAATTATATAACGTGAAAATTTCCTTATAAATGTTTGTCAATGATACTTAAGGGAAAACTAACTAAATAACATTTTTAATTAATAATTGTATTCTTTGTTAGGTTCAAATGTTCTAGTCCTTACAGAATTATATGATGACTCAATAAAGGTAAATAATAAGCATGTTTTATAGGACGATTAGTATCCATGTTGATATTTGATAGGGTCAGCAATTCTTACAAACACAAGTTTATCTTTCCAACTATTTAAGATACTTACAAATAGCAGTAACAATTATCACTTATTTTTTGTCATACAATTTCAAATTGCTGATCTTAAAACATTGTGACAAAAGTATGGAATAAATTACTATATATATATATACCTATATATATATATATATATAAACATATAGTATATCTATGTTTATATTATATATATTATAGTATATATATATTATATATTATATATATATATTATATGGTATATATATAGTAATATAACACCCCCCGTAGGGATGTATGATTCTATGTTATGGTGCTATACTCTTGGTGAATAACCTAGAACGTAGAATATAGTAACAAGAACCACTGCATGTCGGACTTCACAAAAATTTATAGGGCTCATTCTAGATGATCACTTAGCATACGCACCGCACATGAAACTCCTGAAAACGCCTTGTCATCGCGTGAGCCCTGACCTTATTACGTTTTTCTCCGCCTCAAAACTAGTTGTGGGTTAATCAAGTCCCATACGCGTCTCCACACAGCCCTAATTCAATCGAAATTGACTTAGGCTGCGTAGTATATAGTCAGGCCTCCCCAACCCTACTTAAGCACCTGTTAGATCCATCCACCAACGACGGCGATCCGTATCTCCACCGGAGCCTTCCGATCGTCCCCCAAGGTGAACCTTGAATTTGAATCTCGATGCGATGCTACTACTCTCTTTCGAGGGAATACTACAGAATCATATGCACAAATTATCTTCGTTTTCAAACCCCAATACCGTCTGCCCTGAAATCGATTCAGCGAGTGATATCTCAGAATCCTCTTTAATGGTCATGTATGCAAACTATCAGTTTTACCACATCCTTAATGCGTCAACACTATTGCGAAAAGATGCTCGCCGTTTCTCGTTATGATGAAGCTTATTTACTTTGGCTATTTCCCTGCACTCACCATTTGCCTGTTCATGAT
>JABUQX010115070.1:12500-25000 GCA_015478945.1 Trachelipus rathkii
GGGTTGAAAGGTTGATAATTCTGCCAGGATCAGACATCAGACTCTTTCGTCCAGTAACTATTTTTAAAGATGAGATCAATTTTTTAATTTAAATTAAATATTTTTTCCTCTCGTGTGGATATAGGCTATTCTATTTTAAAAATGAGCTGGGTTGTAATAGATTTATTCCAAACAAGATTTTGATGAGCTGGCCTGGAAACTAGTGTTGGTACAAAATTATTAGATCCTGAAACTATGATGAGAGAATTTACTATCTTACTCCAATGGCGCAGATTCCTTTTTACTAAGTATTCCCTTTTGATGTCGTTTTACGTCTTTGTCCCATATAAAATGCTTTGCTATGAATCTGTATAGGATTTAGAAAACTAGTTTAATGTTAATGCAAGGTAACGGGATGCATTGTACGAGGTATCACCACTATTATCTACAAGTCAATCACGATGTATAACTTTTATTAAGATTAAGTAAGCGGGCAATCATGAGTCGCGCATAACCTGTGACCGAGTTTATAGGTTGATTTGGTTATCGCCTAACAATAAACGTATTTTTTGTAAATATATAAGATTGGAATCGTCGTCAAGTATAATATCACAAATAAGAAATAACATCCAACTTAAAGACAAATTTTATTTCTTTGCTTAACCAATTTGATATTGCATGTGATCTTTAGTTCTTGATACACATGGTTCTGATAGAAATGAACATCCGGCAACAGTCATACATACAACCGACAATGGTTGAGCATTGTATGTCATTGTTTATATTTAATGACAATGTCAAAATTAATATAAATATTGTTTTGTAATATTTAAATATGACTTATTAAAAAAAAGTTTGATATGAAGTAAATCAGTTGATTATAATTTAAGAGCGTCAATATACAGAACCTTTACGGCCAGACATATGGTAAAGTCTGTTTTAAAGTTTGGTAAAATCTATACTTTAAGAAAAGAAATTTTATAATATGTGATAGAATAATTTTAACCTTCGCCATAATTTAAGATCTATTATTCGATATCCTGATTACAAATATAGGATATTAGGAACAGACTAAAAAGTTTACAATTAAAGATCTTTATATCGTGATTTGCTATCAAGATAATTATGGTGATATCCTTGCGTGATAAGCACTGGCACTGTCCCGACTACGCTGCATTAAATTAGAACAGCTTCTAATCCTCTTATCTCGGATATTGTCAACTCGCATGAGCATTTGATTCAGGAAAAAGTAACGAGCATCAAACGAGAAATAAATTAATAACTTTCAGCAAATCTTCAATCTCTAGAAACATCGTGTTCAGTAGTGTTTTCAGGAACTAAAATTGTTTAGTACAATACACGATTTCTCAAGGACCAGCATTGATTCTTTTCGAGTTAACGAACTATTAAAACCAGGCTCATCTCATTAAAAGAAACTGCTCAATTCCTTTGGTGGACGCTCGGGACAGAATGATCAGATGAAAAATAAATAGGTATTATAATATTTACTGAATGGGAAGAATATAGACATAATTATGGAATCTAATCTATTATTATAGTCTACTGGTCGATCAATAGTCTGATCATGGCAGAATTATCAAAACTCTTTCAACCCAACGTTGTTGTACTTCAAAGCACGATAAAGTTACTTTTTGGGATACGGTTTGTCTCTTTCTTTTGGATAATGTGGACCCATGGTCTTGCGGAGATATTGTTTATGACTGATTTTATGATAGCGTGCCAATGGTGCCAAAGAGTTCATTACTGCAGTGATTCTAGTTGCTGTATGATTGAAATAGCTTCCGTAATCAGAATTTTGGTTTAAAAAACCAAGGAGTGTCAATGGTAGTTCTGCAGGATTTCTACTGTTCCAGTTGGCATAACTTACCGGTCATCCAGAGCTCAAACGAAATTTACCCAGAGATCTTTACGTACGGAGCCGACGATCGTTGGGAGATATTCACGCTTAAAACAAAAGCGACACAGTACCTGGACACCTTTATGTATCACGTCCAGAATCTGACTGAGGCATTCGGGTGTGCAACATCAAGTACATATGGGATGATTGATCGTGCGTAAATTAAAGACACCATATTAAGTGCTTTGTCTCTCCTCTCTGGAGCTCCGATAACTACTGGACTAGGCGCACCCCTGATTGTTTAATAGTAACCTCGCAAGATCTGCTGCCGCCGAATAAACGGCTTTTTAATCAGTATCTCTAGAAAATTATAAAGAAGTGCGAAATCTAACCTCTTCACAGAACACTTATAAAGAGCTGCTGATGGACAACATACTTTCTAACATCTCATATCGGGAATACCAAATTAAACACATAAACACACCATTCTCTGTTGAGCGCCCCATCGAATTCGCAAATACCATAGTAGCACTACTTACAATACTCTGCGCGCTAGATGAATGTGCTCTTATCCGCAGGCTATTAAGACCAGCTTCGAGAAATCATACCCGTGTGCAATCTGAGGGTGTGAATAATTTGCATGCTAAATTCACACGGCGCGCTGCTATATTTTCGAAATAAGGAAACGATCTGAAGCTCACTGTCGTATAAGTCCGAATAACACAATAACACTTAACCCTGTTGTCCTCAGACACTTTAGTTAAAGCTTGGTTTGTAAAGTCACTTTCTCTGTTTACCAAACTCTTGTTGCTGTACCCCTCTTCACACACTCTTTTCTATAGTATGAAGCAAACAATTTCTCACTATGAAAACCGATCATATCTGCATTAACCAATATCCACACGTGTATATTCAACTTATTTAGACAATTTGAAGTTCAATGCTTTCTCTTCAAACACATGAACATTTTTTCACAGAACATATAACAACACAATTCATATTATAACCAAACATCTGGACTAAAAGGTTTCAAGCAGAGAAGCATGAGAGCGCTACCCGACCTCTGTCCCCACTTTAAAGTACAATCTTCAATGTGAACTCATTATTCGAACCTATATACGAGCCAGCTCAGTATCTTTAGCCACAACCCTCTGTCATTTCTAAACACACTACTATGATATGCGTTTGCAGAGAGAATATGTGTAGGTGAGAGCATTTTCGAGGCGCACGCCTAACTCCTGCACATTACCCAACTTCACAACGCACAAAGCACATCTATTACAAACATAATAAACAAGATGAACCTTCACGAAATGATCTTAAATTCAACTATCGACTAACTTCTACCGTTCAACAAATTCCCTTCTTATTTACTTGAGAGCACCATCTTCGCGCTCTCTTAGGGTACCAACACTACAGGAATGATACTTTTTTCTGATCTATAGAAAAGACAGACTCATCCACGGTGGATATTCATATACCAGTCGTGGGTATTGACCGCGCCTATATTAATCTTCTTCTGGCAGATTTATAAAATAGCCGGTCGTTACATCATGTAATCGAAGTATCTTCTGAAGCGTTGAGGCCTAATGCTGCTCTCACTCTAATTTCAGAGCCGAAACCGCTTTTATTATTTACTTACTGTTTATAAATAATTTAGATAAAATATATCGCTATTTTCACACCTGTATTACCAATTAAATGAGCTTTTCACAAAGCCAAAATCTGAAAGTCTTTATGTTCCAGTGAAGTTACAACAAGATGAAATGAAAGCCTACTCTAGTATCCTTCTCTAGCGCCTCCCGCCAATATCCTCCTTTGGGTGCCTCATAGAAAAAGTTAAGGTCACCCTCAAAAGTGTTATAGAAATATTGTGGGCTACTACGCTTCCAAGTAATCTGTGACTGCTAACATAAAGCACATTGCTTGATGCCCCCGAAATCTGCGAATATAAAAACAGGCCCTGTGGTTTACCGTGTCCCTTGTCATTATATCTCTGAAGTGAAGGTGATTAAATTCGGTAGGAAATCCAGATTTTTGCAAGACCTCGAAAGCAACACAAACAAGATTTGGCATACTCTCGGCAGAATTTTTCGTCGTGTTCTGCGGTAACTCACACAAGGATTCAACCCGGGAATCATAACAAACTCATGATATCCCAAATATGCAGCCAATCTTGTCTGTCGACACAATGAACTCATAAAGAAAAACTATTGCAAAACGCATTATTTATAAAAAATTCAGGGAACTTCAATAAACAAGACGGTGAGCTAAAAATAGACTTCATTCAGAATATTGAGGCGATTAGCGTATCTGAGAGTCAAAGCATAAAGAAAAAAAAATAACATTCCAACTTAAACCGAATTTATTCTTTTGAGCTTAAATTTTATTGGAATATGAACTTCTATACCTCATGTTAAGACCAAAGGCATGTAAAAGCGCATAAGGAGAACACATGTCTGAAACGCTAGAGTGGGCTGCACGGTCATTATTAGGGCAGTGTGATAATTATGTGGTTATACCTTTTGGCAATGTCTAATTATTAAATTGTTTTTGTGAAATATTATTTTAATATAACTTTAATTAAAAAGTTTTAAATGAACTAGTTGAATCGGCTAGAAAGTCTCCAGCTCAGAACACTGAAGTAAGTAGTGATAGCTAAATTAAATGTCGTCAAAGTTTCGGATAAATAATTATAGTACTCACATATTAATACTATATCATATGTAATATATTATATATATATATATTTATATATTATTACTATAATAATAAATATATATATACTTATCTAATAATAGTTAGTAGTTTAGATAGTAAGTTTAATAGTTTTATAATAATATAATTAGTTTATATATATATATGAGTATTTATATATATTAGTGTATTTAATAAATATTAATAATATTATTATTATTACTAGTTATATATAACTATACATTAATAAGTTAAATCTAATTATAATATAATAATATCTTCATTGTATATATTACTATTATACCCACTTGTAATATATAATAATAAATATATTATATATTATATACTTATTATATATATATATTATATATATATATATATATTTATATACAAATTATATACTATTATATAATATATATATATATACTATATATACTTATATGTTAATAATTATACAAGGGGTACTATTATTATGTATCATATGATAGGTTATTTATGAATATATGATATATAGAAAGATAATGATATATATATATATATGAATTGTATATATATTATTTATTTCAGATAATAGGTGTGGAAACGTATAAAAAATTAGATACTCCCTTACATTGATTATTATTAGCTAATAGGTATATAATACTAGTTATATATATAATAAGATGATCTTATTTTAATCAATACTAATTTATATAATATATTAGGGCGTATCAATAATATAAATTATATATCATATTAATAAATATATGGTAATTTACAGTAGTTTATGGTATATCAATATTTGCTATATAATATATTATACTATGAGGGTATAAATTATAAGGTTGTGTAACTACGTATATACTATCATCTATATACGTATAAGTAAATCATCCGCTATATTATATTTAGTATTGTACTTACTTTCAAATGCAAACTAGTAGTGAATTATATAGAATGTATATACACGTCCCTATATAAATAAAAGTCAATATATTATTATCAACTTAGTATATATAAACGTATTTTACATATATTATCAAATCCACTCAGTATAGGTTACACATGATAAATTTAAATATATACCTATGATAATAAGTCTACCTATAGCTATACCTCATTATGTAAATTTAATATAAGTAATTTATATATAATAAGTATTATTATTATCTATACTCAAAATTATATCATATATATATATCTATATACATTATGATTATGTACGTATATAATACTATATATACCCACCTAAAAATGATCATGAAAAAAGTTAAGACGTCCCTTAAATTAATATTTATATATAATTGAAAATAATCCCAGATGGCCAAATGATAAAGTCCTGACCATGTGGTAAGCCTGGAATAATATAGATAATAAAATGGCGTGTGTCAGACCTTTACACCCAGTGGAGTTCATGGTAAGTTGAGTTTCATATCAGCAGTGCCAAGACTGGGGTCAGAGAGTTGGGCAGCGAGGTGAAATGAGGATATGAAACTCTGTCTCTGATAAATATCGAAGGTTGCCAGGAATAACACTCTGCTCTCAAAAAGAGAAGGTATATGAACTGTTAAGATTCACACTGTAAAGAGCAATGTAACATTCAAACTCAAATTTTAATAACATCTAGAAATACAAGGTTGAAGAGTGTTTATCAGACTAGTGGTTAAAGCTCAAAAAAGTGCAAATAATGTTTTGTCAATGAGTTTGAAGGGGGAATAGTAATAGAAGGAGATACATGGTAAGCCAGTTTGAGTTGGACATAGAGGGAAAGTTTACGCAAACAAGTTCGAGCTTTAGCAAGAATATAAGTCATCAGTATTACTCATATAAATCATCGTATGATGAATACACGAAGATAAGGGAGATAGAGGAGGAGCAGGAGCTGAGGTGTTTGTGATACGTTTTAAAAAAATTGTACGAAATGGTTAGAGAGAAGATATTATAGGTATGAAAGGATCAGAAAGATAGTTGTTCGATTAATCTAAATGCTTTTTGGGAGTATTTATGGGTCTCTGAATAAGACCGTATTATGGTTGGTCATGTGTTTCTATTCCTGCGGATGGAAAATGTAGGGTGAAAGTAACGTAGTTCTGGATTTGGGTAAAAGAATAAATGATCAAACTGCTTCTGATAAAATACAGAGCGGGTAGTTTATTAAAATAGTATTTAGCAGTCAAAGGGATAAAAGTTGAGATTGAATAGTCAATGCTTCCATATATCTAAAGATATAATTAGTATTAAACGAACATGTAGTCGGGCTACTTAAGAGTCAGTTTGCCGCCCTCCAGACCGCGAACTTGGTAAATATTTTGTGCGGTGCCAGTTAGTAGTCAATTCGTCGAGGGGTCGGACTTAAGTCTTTTGGAAGACCTTTGCGAATGTACAAAAAAAATGCTTTTCTGTCTTGTTATATAGAAATCAAAGAAAATACACATTTACGCATATATACAAAAATAACCAGTTGCGATATTAAGTCATGAAAAAAAGAGTATTTATCATATATAATCAAATTGAAGATGTCGGCTATATAGGCATAATGCTATATGAATATATGTATTAATAAAGTATCTAATATCAACCTTAGTAATCTACAGTTATTATTATATAATATTATAATATACTAATATATATATATCTATTAAATAAGGCTGCTTCTATAGCTTATTGTGTTAAATTTATATATATACTATATATATACTATAGATATAAGTGAGCATATAGATATATACGTATAGTAGTTTTGACTATAGATTACGATATAATATATATTTACTATTTAATAGTATATATATACACTATAATAATACTAATTAATACTATATATTATTATTAGTGAGATTGGTCAGTATACTCAATTGGCCTTAAAAAATAAGTATAATACTATTATAATTATAATTATTACTATGAACTATTTTAATAACATATATAACATATGACGTAATGTAGCCATTATTCTCAATAACGCCACCTAATCTCCCACTCTCACAATGTCTATGTCTGTAGATATAAAGTAAAAGAGCAAATACTTGACTAAATAAAACAATAACCCAAAATTTTGTCCCACTCTATTTCCTCTAACTCGTTTGGACCCATTAAATAGGTCTCGCAAAAGATTTCTAAATGAAATCGCATTAATAACCCCGTGTACGTCTACTTTTGCATCAACGAAATATGTTTCGGACAACTAAAATTATTCATTTTCCAAAGTATCCAGGTGCGCGAGCCCATCATACCTCTATGCTAAGCTTTCAAGCAATTTCACTTTCAATGTAATTAGGTCGTCACGGTACTTCTCAAATAACTTTTATTAGTTTTAAATTTGAAAAAGATCTCTCAGCAGATGATGAAGTAATTCTTTGAGTGAGTACTTTAGTGTTCAGAACACATTATAAGTGGAGTACACAAGGCATTCTTTAAGGTGTACACACTTAATACAGAGACAACATATTTTAATAGTCAAGCTCAAATATTGCTAGCACTCCACTTTGTAGTTATTCTTTTGTCGTTTTTCTTGAACTTATTTCACTTGTCACAACATTTCTGAAGCAGACAATTTCCGTAACTAAAGAACTTTAGATAACGGTCGGCTTTCACTATTTTCTCTGTACATAATTTGGGTGCATAACAGACTCCCATGAGCTCTCTTATCCTGATCTTGTCTGTAAGGCCTGTAGCAGGATGCTAAAGGCAAAACAATGCTAGTTCAAGTTCTTTCTCGCATATTCTGTTACTATTCCTATTCATTGATATAGATCACTATTTCGTAATGTTTTGTGTAAAAAAACCATCAACACGCACTGAAATTGTGCAAAAGGACCAATAAGTCCAACACTCTTTAGAAAGCTCATCAAAGTAGCCTGTCACTTTGACTTTTGCGTTCTAGTAGGCATATGTAATGTCTCACTTTGCCTAGCTTCTTGCCATTATTACTGTGCATCTGTTCCTACATACTAGTAAAACTCTCCCCCGATGCCTACCTGGTTTAGTTTGGTGAGACACAACCTTTTCTATAAAAGAGTGGAGGCTTCATCCCAGGGATGTTGTTTGTATTTTTGAGGAGTGTATTTCTTTACGTGAGAAGTGATCGTATCAAGATACTTTGTCGCCAAAATATCTTTGCTTTGGAAACATAAGCATCTAAAACCTGAGTGAAAGTATAGACATTTGTCGTTCTTAATGCTGGTACCCGGTAACTATTCAGAGCCAACTATTGTTTAGAATGTTAGGATGATTTTCTGTTGATAAAACATCCATGCAAATAATATAAATTGAGATTTAATGTTTAACTAACGCTACAAGGAAACATAGTGTGAAGTTCCTCAACGAAGCATCTTAAGTTCTTTTTATTATAAAATAAGCAGTTTTGATTGAACCATTCCCAGCAGGGCATTTCGTGGGAAAGCAATTTCTAATGTCAGTGTATTTGCCATCGTTAGCACAATTGATTGATGATATTTAACCATATAATCTCATTAAATCCAGTGCACCACAATGACAAACCTCACATAAAATATTCTCTCTTCATCCCTTTACAGCAATCATTCATGACTCACCAAGTTAAGGTTGTGTCTATGGACAATGCAATATACTCCATGCATTAGGCGAACTAACTCCGGCCCTTGAGCAATATATTGCTTCAGAACAACTCCAATCGTACTTCCCACTCATCAAAGGAACGTATGACACCATGCATTTTAATGCGGAATGCTCTACTGGCACTATTTTAAATTGAAAAAATTATTGCACTCTATCCGCAAAAAACTTTACACACTTCACTTTCTAAACCTCTCTGACAGTAACTTTTGATTAAATGGGTGGATATAACGCCCAGGAATAGATCGTCATTAACTTTTGAAGCTTCTTTTCATCGTAATTGAACATGCAGACAATCTTGCAGTCTTACGAACATCATTCCATTGACTCAGCTCGTCAGTTTTTAGAAATAATCTTGGGCGTTACGTTATCTAAAAATATAGAGAAAAAGGGCCGCACATCTATGTAGCTCTTTCACATGTATGTTATTAGTGTTCCACCGGAAACAAACATGTTATAACGAGCAAAAGTAGTTATCAGCGCAGAAGGTCCGAAATTACCTAAGACGAAGTTGCATTCTGGAAATTAGGAATGCAAACTCTCATATCTATTGTATGTTAAAATTCTTACTGCGAACTCAAGGGCAATTCATAAGAAGAAAAGTTTACGTAGACATTTTCAACAATGCAATAATATTTGATTCTAAAATTAGTTACGATAGATCATTTTGAACGATGCTAAATTTATTTTTTTTTTTATATATTTTACTAATGATCCACTTACACTGATGCGTATCTTTAAAATTTTGCAAATATTCGTGTTATCGGTAATATATATATATATATATATCTTAATTATATATATATATATATAAAATATGTATTAATAGTATATTTATATAAAATTAGTTTATACAGTAGTAATAATTGCATATATCTATACTAGTTATTACTATCACAAATCATATATTACTTATCATATTAATTTTAAGAAAAAGTAATCTTAAAAATAAAAACATAATTATATAAATATATTTATAGATAGAATATTGCACTATAGATATGACAGTGATATATATATACAGTTATTTATATAATTATATCGAGGTAACAGAGGTTATAGTTTTATATAAGCTTATTAAAAGGTAATCGTGTTATAAAATAGAAGTAGTATACAGGAAGAAGAAGAGAAGTTTTCATTATGGAGTCTTTTCAATCGAAAAAGTAGCTCCATCGCTCTAACATCGTCCGTGCGCTTCATCGCTACTGCTCCTGCGAACCCCTCCCACAGCCGCGGCGGCCGCGGGGGCTGTTAGATTATTAAAACGCCAACCTGATAATTATTATAGTGATAGCTATATCCTTATTAGTATTTTGTTATGAGGAGTACTAGCTAATATATAATAAATATATATATATATAATATACTATACTATAATATACTATATCCTTTTTATAATATAACATATAATATAATAATAATATCGCTTAAATTTGTGATGTCATAGATGATGCTATTGATAAATAATCGCACAAAAATATGTTTTCTTTAAGAAAAGTGAATAAATGTCTTTTTTTTACTTTAAAAATATATTATTTGATTTTAGGAGGTGTTAATATTTAACACATATTCTTGACTCAGTAAACGTTCTAGATATAAGCCACGTGTACATAATTAAAAGTGGATATTAATCAATGATCGTCATATTAATAAATATATATTTATGAAATAGATTTAATTGTGAGATTTTCAAGAGTGAGTAAAAAGCGAAAAATAGGTAAATCGCATAGTAAAATTTCCATCGGTGAGTTTGTTAGTGCTCTTATCTATGATTAAAACACCACGTTTGAGTTGGAGTTCTTATTTAGAACCATGGTTTTTTTTCCACCTCACCCTACGAGCACTATCAATCATAAATCATGAGTTTACCTTTATTAACACAAGTGAGAAATTTGAATCTAATAATATTGATGTAATATTTGAATTAAATTTTCAATTAAAAATAGTGGAAATTATTTTACCAACGTAGGATTATACATCATGATATCAAGATATTAATACGTATTTTATTATTATTATATATTATATATTATATATATATATATATTATATATTATGTATTATATTATATATTATATTTATATATTATATTTATATATAATATATATATATATATTATATATTATATGTTTATACTATTATATATATATATTATACACCTTGCATATAAGTTTATATATTATAATTATTATATATTTATATATTATTACGTTTAATTATCATAGCACATACTGATCATTTTCAGGTTCATTATATGAATCCAGATCATAAATAAGTTTAATCCAGATACTACACATTCATAATATTTCTGATGCCCGAAACTTTAGCCAACTTAAAGACACACGTCACGCTGAACGCCACTAGGTGTGCAGGCCCTAGGAATCCACTTGATGGGCAAATATCAAGAAATATCAATTACTAAAGTGAGACGTTAATAGTATATTTCTATTATGTCAAAGAGGATAAATAAAATAAAGATTCATGACAAATGCTTGAAAAGAAAAAAACAAACCTGAGAGAAGAAGATTACTGATAAATGTTGAATCTTTTTTCCGATAATATAAGAAGAATAGTAGGCAGGAGCAGACTCAACAAAACTTCAGACTCGACTTTCACTCCCTAATATTTTATTATCAGAAACAAAATATGTGCGATTGGCCCAGTGGAAACAACTCCAAAATTGTATAAATAAGATAGACCTAGTGCCATATGGTATCGTTGTTTATTATGTATTGTATGTTGTGGAATCTTTGCGGTAAGTACGACAAACACTTACTCAGGATGCACTGGTATTTGATTGACCCTGATAGCAGACAAAAATATCAAAAGCAATATCTTAAAAGAAATTAAGAGAAAATTTAATAAAGTTGGAACATCATAGCATTTATTGAGCTATTTAATATTTTATAGAATAAATGAAGATCCAGATTGAGAAGTGAAAAGGATACTACTTTAATTGCAGAGATGTTGAACCTGTAGCAGTGTTTGACTACTTTATGAGATAAAGACTCATACAGTACTTACCACAACCAACACTTGCAAATATCAGGCACAAGCTATTCCAACTGAAGTACTGACATTACAAATGGCATAAAGCCGTACTGAAACTAGTAAAGATTAAGGAAACTATGCTACCTTAGGAGTTCATCACGGATTAATTTAACATGAAAAGCCATTTTTAGGATTATTAAAACCTTTATAAGTTTTTTCATAAAAGATTTTATGCAGCTTGTATTTCAATGGTTTTCCCGGGATAGAACTAAGGTAGAAAACACGTACCTCTTGCCAACATTGGGTCTCACTGTTATATAGATTAATGAAACTTCATTTACACTCTTGACTAAAACAAAAAAAAGCATTTTCAAGACCAGATCGCAAGCCATTTTGATAGGTT
>JABUQX010115072.1:0-15000 GCA_015478945.1 Trachelipus rathkii
AAACACATATTTTATAAATAGATCTGATAAATGAATACTGCAATCAAAAATGTTTTCTTAATACATAAAAAAAAAAAGAAGACTAAAGGAATGCGGTTGTCGTAAACTCCTCTCATTATACAGTCGTTCAGAATAATAAGAAGATAAATTGCTATAGAAATTTGCTCCATGCGTCGCAAACCTTCGGTCATGCTTTTCCGGGGATTCGATTCACAAACGTTTGGGTTATCTCTATGTTAGAGCAAGATAACGAAGCCAAGGTGTATATTTGGAGAAAACATTCACAAAAATCTAACTCATCATTATTAGCTATATGTGAGCTTGATTGTTAATCCAGACTATGCTCACATTGTAAGATGAACAAAGACTCCTAATCAAACTATCTACCGACCAATAATTTCATCCTGACATAACTACCTTTGTGTTTGACTGGTTCAAACGTTTGTCTGGCTATCACCCTTTGATCAATTGAAACTTTACCGCCCTTGCCAAAGCCTTTTTGTTTGAGCTTACCTGCGCTCTTGTAAGTGCTCGAAGGGGAGAATCAGGGTGATTCAGGTGTGATTTTGGATGTCTTTTGCAGCTGTCGGTGCTTACCACATTAGTCACCAGCATAACCGTCTCTGAGCATTTCTAACAGACATCTAAAACCTTTGTAGAACTCTTTGTAATCGCAGAGCTAGGAAGAACTTTGGGTGGGCAAACATCATGTAAGTGTTTGTTTCTTACAGATCTAATATAATAGAATTAGCATTAACAATAAGTTATCAATCTTAATGTCGACTAATTCTAATTACTCATCGGTCCGAGTTTGTATAAAGTATGATAAATGCTGCAAAATGTGCTAAGCAGCACAAGAATAAAAGATTTGGAGAGTAGATTTTTTAGAACATCAAAAGAATATTTAGGCAATCTAAAAGTGCCTGTTCATCAGTACATCTCAGATGAGCGGTATTGCTACTTACTATCACATACTGACTATCCATCATATAATATTATAATTATATATATATATATATAGTTTTATATATATATATATATATATAAATATAATATATTATATATCTTGTTTTTGAGTATCTCTCTACTTCTTGGCTATGCTCAACGAAATTGGATAATGGCGATAGTAAGAATCAGTAAAGATATTCTTTCAAATGCATTATGGGGAATGGCATTAATCTGGCATCGGTCACTTACGTTCTATAAAATCAGGCGGTGTATCGCGGCCGATGTATACTACTTGCTCTTAAGACATTCAGTTTTGTCGGACTGCGGGATGGCGACTTATATACCATGCTACTATTCCTTCTGAATTGGTCTTTCAGAATATTTGGTGTCAAAAACTAGTACTACTTTATGCTATTATAACATTTTCTTTCTCGTTAGTGGAAGTAATTTTCACTTCTTATCCTTCTTCCTACTCTACAAGTGTTTTATATCACTGAGGTATTCGATGTTATAATTAGCAGATGCAACCTATTCACAATTTGTCTTTGTTTTTTTTCTCAACACTCAAAATTGGAGTAAATTCCTAAATATTATCGGTTTCATTTGAATGAGAATTGAGTGATTTATCTATTCTTTTAAACTAAAAATTGAGAATGAAGGATTAGTGAACTTTGTCTTAAAATATATTAAATATGGGCACATCGCCATCGCTGAACATCTGGTCGTACATGATTGAAAGTATTTCAGGGGAGGACGGGGAAACTTTCGGCCCCGAGTGAATCTCTCTAGAAACAGTATGTAATCCTCGTGTTAGCGTACACCTTGTCTATAAGAGAACTTACTATAGTCTCTTGTTATATGGGAGACTACCTTACCATTCCTTGATTTTGTCTTCTCACGCATTATAAATCTTTTGGTCTATACTTACGAAAAAGAGATTAGTGTTCAACTGAGACAAAAAGAATTATCATTGGTTATGCTAGAATCATGTTTTCCATATTTTCATGATAAAAGAGTGTTAAGCTGACTGCTCTCTTGAATCCGTACAAAGAGTAAACAAAAGATCATTGCAAATGGAAATTTTAAGAATAAAAAAGTGTTACATTATCTATGTGAAAATATAGGGAATAAATCTTACTTAACACTATTGGACACTTGGCTCTTTCCGTCTCTGGAAACTAGTGGTTCGTGGTCACATCTCTCTCCTTCTCTCACAACAACTGATTTGTCTCGTTTCGAACCTTGTAGGTGGTGTCCAGTCATCGTGGAGGACTGCTCTGCCTTTCAAATCAGAGGATTTGGGATCTTGAAGATATTTTGCTACGATCTATTCTCTCTTAAACAAAAAAATTAAGGCATTAGGCACATATTACACATATTGTTATATCTATATAGATACTTATCTATACAGAAACTATTTTATATATAATTATATATATATATATATATATATATATTATATATATATATATATATATATATATATATATATATATATATATATATATATATTATACTATCAGTAAAAGGATTGTAGGGCATACGCAATTGATGTTGCTCGTACTTAGGTTTACTCGTCCCTTCCCTGGGTTTGTTGCTCACTAGGCTTGTAACAACTTTACAGTCTTCTATCACGTACCAGCAATACTTGGGGTTGTTATTAAATGCATGGGCGCTGGTTTACATCTCCTTTCCGTTTTCGGTTCGTTGCAGCCAGGCTTGTGAAACACTTGAGATCAGTTTTCCACTTACCACCTGCAACGTGTTACCCGTAGATTGAATGCTTTTCAGCAGCACTGGCGGAGATGCTACCTACATGAATGCTTAGTATTAATTAAATGCTCTGCGCCTTCTATGTTACACAGAATATTCTTAGCACGATTTTATACAATCATATTATCTCTATGCGTGCTTCTAAACAGGTAGAATACTTTACACACATAATGAAGAAACAGAACAGATTTTAGTCTATCTAAATAGCTTAGAATACGTCCATCTCTGTTTCCTAACATGCTATATGGTATATCGTATACAGATGTATGTATGTGTTCACACCCATGCACTATCACACAATATTTATAATAGTATTATTACTATATATATATATATTATATATATATATATATCTAATATATACATATATATATTAGTATATATATATATATATATATATATATATATAGTATATAATATATATATATTAATAACATAATGTATATTCAATAGCTTCAATTTAGTATAAATGACAGTCCTTTCTGTTTTTTTTTAATTCATTAAGTGGCTTGAAATGATCGAGAAGTGATTTTTTTAATCAAAATTACACATCTGTGCTATAGAGGTGGAGTCACCTCTTTCTTTGGAATTCTATCTAGAATATACATAAAAGAAAAATTGATTGACGAAACATGCTATTCGATCAGATATTAGTTTATCTTTTAAAGGTTTTTGAATTCCATCGTTTAATATATATATAAAAGTAATAGAAAGGTTTCGGTCAATCGCGCAGAATATTGAGCTGAAACTTTGCTCTCTAAACAAAATATTTACTAAGGAATGGACTCGCGTTTTTTTTTTCACATGAAAGCGAATATTTATTCAATAATTATATTTAACATTGTCTCAATCTTTGAGACGGAGTCTTTTTAATGGAATGGACCTCTATTTGCTATGAGGAGGAGCCGACTATCTCAATATTGTTTGTTAACTACCATTTTATGTATTGTTGTTCATCACAGTAAATGTGCACCCAATACATACATACTAAAAAAAACACTTATATATTTATCACACTCACCATTATGTATATATATATATATTATATATTATTATATATATATAATTATTATATATATATTTAATCTTTATATACTATATAGTAAGATCTTTAAACTTTTCTTCTCCTCATATGGTGATATCATAAAATTATTCCTCTTAATGATATTTCCCTCCCTAATTCTTACTTCATTTGAATAGCAATTTTCGATGAAGGGTATAGGGGTGGAGGGCGATATTTCTCTTTGGATGATAGGTGGCCCTTTTGGTGTCCTTCTATGTTCTTTAAAAAGGAGATACTGAATTTTGTGATCATGTTTGCCCCACATTTTCATCTTTTGGTATAAAACTTTGATACTGAAGTCCAGCTTTTCTAAACGTTGTTCCTCGAATAGGGTTTCCATGGGTTCTAAGCTATGTTGAAACCGCATCCATTTTATATGTGGTTTGCTAACTGAAAGTAACTTCTTATTTCTCGATAGGGCTTTGGGTTCTCACCACTCAGGCCCCTGATTCTTATTTTTGTTAGCTTACATAACGCTATGGTCTTCTCTTTCCTTCCGAGTTCGTTTAGCGTTTGACGTGTAATAAAACTGAAGGTCGAAGAGGTGTTCAGAACTGCTATGGAGTTTAAACCCTCTTGTCCTTTCTTGAAAGCTAAAATAGCATTGAAAAAATACTGTTTCCTCATAGTGTTTTTAGTTGGTTAGCGATCCATTTTGAAAGTCTGTAAGTTGGACTGTTTATGTTGGAGATTATGGGGTGAAGGGGGGTGTTTAGTTTATGAATTTTGGGGACTCCATAGAACTGTGAAAGGGAAGGCATGTAAGAATTTAGGGAATTGTATAACTCCGGATGCTGTATCAGAATAGTTGAGCGGCTTCGTACAAGGCAAGACTTCCCTTGCTTCCTTTAAGCGCGGAGGGCTTGTCAGGATTTTCTTCTCCTTTTGGCGCGGATGGCCGGTCAGGATCTTGGTTAATCTCCCTAGGTGCGGATGACCTTCGAGATTTTCATTTATCTTTTTAGGCACGGAGGGCCTGTGTAGATCGGGTTCTTTTAGAATCGCAGCGGCTATTTTTGATACCTTTTCTAACAGAGATTCAATATTCATTGTTGGGTCAAACAACTTAATAATTTCATTTTTCAAACACTTACCATTTTTCGTGGGAGAGACATGATCGACAATCTTCGCTATTATCATATAGTGGACTTTGTCTTGTTCGAAAGGGTAGATCGGGGTTTTGTCTTTTGCTTTCTCTAAGTATGCTTTCATCAAGCTTTCTAGTTCTCCCAAAAATGTGGTAAAAGGTGTTTGTTCTGGGCATTCAAAAGTTATGAATGCCATGAGTTCTTCCTTGTAGGAATCGTTATTACCTTGAGTTGTATCTGTAGATAACAGAATTCTGGCTTCATCTGCTTGGTTACTTTCCGCTTTTGAACTTGCCATTTCGTCCTCCTTTCTTGTACGCCTCTATTTTATTTTCTTCCTCCAACTTATTCTCTTTTTTCATCTCATTTTCTTTCTTTATTTCATTCATCTCCTCTCTCTCTCTCGACTCGCATTCTCCTCCTCTTTCCTCTCTCTCTTCTTCTCTATCTTCGTTTCTCCCGGCCATTTTACCTCAAAAGCTATATATATGATAATATATATTTATTGGTATTTATCAAGGCTTAAAACTAAGAGAATGAAAGAAAGGTTGTGATCTCTGGAGAAAAAAGGGTAAAATGAGTTTGATGGAAGATTTAATAAAGTTTTTTGATGAGAAAAATTCGGTGAGGATTTTTAATGCAATCAATGGACAGTGTGGTCTAATGACTTTGTCTTTTACTTTAAAGAAAATAGTAAAATGAATCACTTTCACTTTTAATATTTTTAAATTACTAAAAACCTCGAAAGCTATTAAGACAAATAAAAATTAACTGTGGCAATAGTTATGTTTTTTAATTAATGGCTTATAGTGAGAGGTTCCTTGACAGTGTTAAAACAAATAATTTTAAAGTTTTAAACTGATTGGAGTTGCTATCAATTAAAGTCTAATTACATTAAAACACATATGTTTATATATTTATAATATCTATTATTATTATATATAATAATATTATTATAATATTAATATATATATATAATATATATATATTATATATATATATATATATCATATATATTATATATAATATAATGTATTCCTCATTAATTCGTTCAAGCAAAATCAAGAGGTGTGATTATTACGGGCAATTTAAAATAGAATATGCGAGAGGAAATGCAATGATATACATTGCCGACGGCCCAGTGGCTTTCCTCAAAGGCATTCGTTGATTTTATACGCCGCGCGTATCATGCATGACTGTAACCGATGAGCAGCGTTTAGATTCACGTGCAATACGAGTCAATTGCAGTGTGTGCGTGTGCACAACCCCACTACGAATCTGTACGTGCACGTATGGTGCGTATACAGCAGCTCTATAACCTAATATATATATATATAGTCAACGTGATTATATTATATATATATATTAGTATATAATATTATATATATATTATTATATATATGACATTACAGAATTAAAACAAATATATTTTGTAATTTTATATAAAAAAAATGTTACTGGAATTAATTCCCTATTCTACTAAATTACTTTTTATGGTAACTCAAAACATATATTATACTATATAGTATATATATATATTATATATTTATATTATATATATATATATATATATAATATTATAATATATATTTTATTTAATTTGTATATATATATATATATATATATAATATTATATATATATATATATATATATATATATATATATTTATATCTAGTATATATATATATATAATATAGTATATATTATAATTATATTATTATATATATATATATATATATATATACTATATAGCTTATATATTATCTAATATATATATATAGTATATATATGATATCATTTTTTTACCGTAACGAGAAGCTGCTATCGAGAATGGGACTTTCTTCCCTCACTTCTCTGATGCAATTCTCTCCTCCGTTTTCGCGAGGAACACAACAACTGCAGCTCTATGATTGCTTATTGTGATGTGTTTTTGTCGCTTTGTATGATTTTGCGGAGTCAGTTTTTTGTTTGTTACTTACGCCCGCGATACACACACACTATTTTCTGTGGATATTAGTGTACATACTTGTGCACACACACATACATACATACATATATTGTGCATATATATTATAATAAAAATTATAACATATACACTACGTACATATGTATATATATTATGTGCACAGTATTAGGAACAAAATAATCGGTTAAAACAAAAGAAAAAATAACAAGAGTCTATTCACACTTCTCTGTTTCTTGCTTCTTTCGTTCTGTTCTTACAAACAAACTTTTACGTCTCATGTATTGATTCTCTCTTGATCATACGGGTTAGTCGTATTTACATGCATCCACTCAAAAAGAATAATGGTTATCTTATTAATAGAGTATTACGTATTTAATAATAATTAAATTATCTAATTAATATTGATTAATTAAATTAAAGAAAATATATATTGGGGGAAGGTAAAGGTGATTACACAAAATTTCTTGACCCTATTTTTTCATATTTTCCCCAAATTGAAATTTATATTTTCTTGATTTTCTGTAGTGTCAATCTTCTATGATATTTTGATTCTTAGTTAAAAGTATATTTTAACCTACTTCTGGATTCTTTGCTTCTGTAAAAGTTGATTCTTACAGTCGCTACTGGAGGTTCTTTCCTTTTTCCTGGTTTCCTATGGCTTTTCGGGCTTCGGGATGAGTTTTTGAAGACGCTCATATGCAGTATTTTATTTTCTTAGGGACTTTTGAAAATATAAATATTCTATCTGTGTAGTAATACCTAGTTCCGTTTTTACTATTATAAATTTGCTTATGATTTCACCCCTAATTTTTAATGGTAATTCACGGCTTAATTGAGATATTAAAATAGTTACTTAGAAACAATAACAGTTGATTTCTTCGTAGTGGTGGCCTCTTCGACGGCCTTCCTGATAGCAATGGCTTATTTTGTCGCCAATTTGTCTGAAATTGGCTTATTTTGATTTATCGGAAGATTCCTTCGCCCCCTTTATTCTGGTAACAAGGATCGCCAATTTGTCTGAAATTGGCTTATTTTGATTTATCAGAAGATTTCTTCTGCCCCTTTATCCTGAAAGCAGCTGGTCGCCAATTTGTCTGATTTATTTTATTTGTTTGTCTCTTTACGATTTACTCTTGCGATTTATATTGTGGATAAGGACTTAGTAGATGCATAGACACAGAGTTGTCTGATGCTAGTTCGATGCTCAGCTTCCTGGTGCAGCGCCCTTGATGGAGAGGTTTATTCAGTAATCACTATTGATATTATTTCTTGCTGAGTTTCGTCTCTCTCTAGCATATTCACTTCGTGTTTAATGACACTCCCCGTTTGTGGACTCACCAACGGACCGGCTACTAAGAGACAAATAATAATTGACAAAATAACAGATCATAAGGTTGGTCCCAATCCCTTCTAGCTAGTGTATGTAGTAGGGCTTTGGCAGTATGATCTCAATGCAAATACGTTTTAAATTAGAGGAAACAAAGGTAAATCATAAGCCATCTCGTTTTAATATCTTATTAAGTAAACATACACAAGAACTTATTGTTATACACTAGAATATGAATATATGTATAGATATCGAAATTACGTCCTACAATAAATACTTCATTCTTTCCTGTATAACAATTTAAGAGGAACGTAGGATAAAAAACTAAAACAGCAAAAAGTATATAAAAACAATTCTAGACCTTTATATCTTTAGCTGTAAAAAATATAGGTTTAATTATTATTTTATTATTTATTATTTTATTGATTATTATTATTATTATATTATTATTATTATTTATTATTAATTTATAATTATTATTATTATTATGTATTTTAATTGATGAATTCATATTATAACACATTTAAATAGTACACACAAGTTTATTCGTTTATAATAATAAAAGTGAATATTTAATAACGCCTCCAGGTCCTGGTCTAGACTATCATTGCGACTAATGATTGAACTCGCTCGTATTAGTTTTCTGGGAAAGGCAACCATTATGACAAATATCGGGCACACAGATAATTAAGTTAGAAAGATTAGCATGTATATTATAGCTAATTATATTATATATTATTATATATATTTATATATTTATATATATATATTATATTATATTATATATGGTATGCAAAAAAAAATATATTGGTATATTTCAAGTAGTATATCATATATATATATTATATTCGTCTTTTATTTCGTGCAATATTTTAAGATTTTTTGATTATGTTATATAAACTTTACTAAATTCTAACACTCTTCTCTTCCACACTGGTTAGTCACTACCATTAGCAAACACTCACCTCAACTGTTTAGTATGGGCTCCACAGGTAGAATGAAATCCTCTCGGCTTCTTTCTACCCAAGGACTTGGTTGTTTTGCAAAGGTACATCGCTGGGCGGAGCGTTAGCTATTGTGGTATAGAGTTTTAGCTTTATAGAGAAGGGATTCGAAGAAAGGGTGCCATCGTAAGCAAGAGAACTTCCCGAACAGGAATAACTGAAATTATTGGCTTGTTTTTGTTGGAAGATCGACTTTGTTGCTGGGAATGTTGCAGCAAGTTAAAAGGAATTGTCTGGTCCGGACATTGTGCGCCTCGAATGTAACATTCCGCAATGCGTGCCATTTGTTACATACTGGACTCTATGTAGTTAAATCCATATTTATATATATAGTACTATATATTATACATATATATATATTATATATATATATATAACTATATATATATATATTATATATTAATTATATTATAGTATATATACTATATATATATATAATATATATATATAATATTATATATATCTATTATATATAATATATATATATAATATATATATATATACTATATATATATATTAATTATAGTAATATATATATATATATATATAAATACCTAATATATATATATATATATATATATATATATTATATATATATATATAATATATATAATATATTCATTCACGATGCCTTTTATCTTGTGTTATCTGCTGTAGAAAATTCATGATAGATCCATAATCGTACTTATATGAAGGCCGAGAAATGAAAATCACGCTATCTCGCATGGCTGCGATAATATGGAGAAGAAACGATTAACAACTCTTACTGAAAAACAGATAAAAATATAAACCTTTTTGTTTATTTATTAACTATTTATTTACCTTTTTAAAAGCAAACTTCCAAATATTTATCAATATATTGTGAAAAAGTACCATATTTCAGTGTGAAGCTGTGAATGTTAAAGAAAGTTTCTTTTTTATACTTACTCGAGATAAAGAATATAAACTCTATTGCTTAAATATTGTTAATTATTTATATACTGTTTAATATTATCATATATTATTTATTTACCTTTTTAATACAACCTTCAAAATATATATATAAAAAAGTATTTCAGTGTGAAGCAATAAATGTTTAAAGATGGTTTTCTAAAAATATAAACCTTATTTAATTACCTTATTAAAACATTCTTCAAAATATATATAAAAAAGTATTTCAGTGTGAAGCATATAAATATTTTAAGAAAGTGTTCTTTTTATACTCGCTCACTCGTGTATAAAATATAAACCTTGTTGTTTAATAGTGTACTTATGCATTATACATACAGCGTAGACAATTTAAAATTGTTTAATTTTACTTATATTGTATTTTATTTTTACCTTTTTTAAAATTAGCTTTTAAATATATATATATATTATATAATAATATAATTATATATTATATATTATATATATAAAATATATTAATAATTATTATTATATATATATATATACATATATATTTATATATAATTGAAGTAGGACAAAGCAATACTACGGCCCTACCACATATTCAAACTGTATTGATATAAAAAGTAATTGTGTTATTGTAAAAATTGCCTTCTTCAGATGATAAGCTAATAAAATAAAACCATATAATAATTTTAAGTATATCAAAATATACAATTTTTTTTTTTTTTAAGTGACTTAATTTTTATTAAATTTTAATTAATAATATTATAACATTATCGTGTATACATTTGAATTAATATCATATCAATCAAACAGTTCATATTTACAAGGATGGCATATAATTCGGAAATGAATTAAAACGTCGCTCCTTCCATCAGTAAAGAACTTAGATGTATATAAAATTAAAAGCCATTAAATGATTTAAAGTTCTGTATTAATGGTAACTAAATTAAAATGGAATATTAGAAATTATTATCAACATCAGATAAATTCTTAAAACCCACCAGACAAGTCTCAGACATCTCCAAGTATCATATTAACGAATGTAAACAAACAAACTCCATATTCAAAGAGAGTTAAATTAGCTGTAGTTTAAATGGACCTGAATCACTATTAAGAGAGGGTTTAATGTTATGAATATACAAAGCTTCTAAAATATGTAGGTTGGTTGGTGAATTACTTGTTTGTGTTAATATATTGAAATTATTGTAATTAAAGGTATGGTCTTGAGTATGTGAGTGGTCTCTAATAGCGGAATGGGAAGGTGAATTCAACCAAGCTTTGGTACGAGTAGAAATGCCTCTGTGCTCATCGATCCTCACGTGGAATTGACGTAAGGTACTGCCAATGTAGATAGCATTACAGCTATCACAAGTAAATTTATAAATTATTGAGGATCGAAGAGCTGCAGGGACATGATCCTTATGGTTGCAAAATGAAGAGATCATGGACGAAGTTATGAATACTAGATTAACGATTCAATTGGGGAAAAATAGCCTGGCAAAAGAGGATAGTTCTTACGACGTTTCATCGATAAATATGTTTCATAAAAAGTAATTTCTATATACAAACTGGCAATTTCAAAGCTGAATAACTTAGATGCTTGGTGTGTAAACGAGAGTTCAAAAACATCTTTTATATATTTATTTACTAATGAAACGGGGTAACAATTATCTTTAAAAAAATTTAAGAGAAAATTAAATTCTTCATGCATGAGTCGGAAATTAGAACTAAGATGATAGGCTCTATATATTAGAGTTTTAATACTGTTGCATTTATATATAAGTGGAGTATGACTAAAGAAGTTTAAACCTTGACCTGAAAAAGTCTTTTTACGATAAACATTTATGGTAAAATTTACATCTGTTTTTTTAATTAACATATCCAAAAATGGTATGGTGCCGTTAACTTCTTCTTCTTTTGTAAAATTAATATTATTTAATTGTGCGTTTAAATAATTAAAAAAGGGAGTATTTCATTTCTGTTTGAAAAAAGTAAAAATGTGTCGTCCATGAATCTTTTATAATGAACTGGTCTAAAGGAGGGGGGACATTTCTGTAGCCAAATCTTTTCATAATGACTTAGGTATGAATTGGCAAGGGTGGCACTAAGTGGAGAACCCATAGCTAAGGAATCAGTTTGTTGGTATAATTTATTGTTAAAAAAGAAATACGTATCCTGGGTAGCTAAATTCAGTAAAGTTTTAAATTCAGACCTGGTGAAGCCATGAAATTCGCTATTTAAATGAAAAATATCTTCCAATAGAAATTCAATTGCGTCTTTTACAGGAATATTTGTATACAAGGACTCTATATCAAAACTTGTCATAAAAAAATCATTCAAATTAATGCCTAAAAGCCAGTTTTTAAAGGTGTAGGAATTTTTTATTATGTAATCATTGGTGGCAAAGGGGGTCAAAAGAGGTACTAGGAATTTTGCTAATCTATAGTTATGAGTATTAAAGGCAGCCAAGATGGGGCGGATGGGGATATTAACTTTATGTATCTTAGGGAGTCCATATAAAATGCCTGGGGAAGAGCCACGAGAGTACAATTCATTAAATAATGTTTTATCAATCTTATTAGCTTTTAACAATTTACGTAGAAAACGGTTAATTTTTTCTTCTAGGTTAAGTGACAAAATTAATGGGTCTTTATTCAAAATTGGGGTAAATTTGGTTGTGTCAGAAATGATATCAAGAATTTACAAAATATAATCACCTTATCCAAGAGTATCGAGCGCCCAAACTTTATCCGGTTGCAAAATAATTGTTGAAGAGATATTCTTGATGATTTTAATTTGTTAATTATATCGCTTTGAATTCAACGTAACGGAAAAGATTTTGCAATGGTTAATTTGAAGGGTTAAATTTAAAATAAAATTTCTGGGCTAAAAGTTTCATCTTAAGGGTAACTGTGTTAAAATCGGAGTTATAAGGTTCATGATTCTTCAGAATACAAATCAATCTTTCAAAAGCGCTAAAATATTTATAATAATCAATGCGATAAACAGGTAAGCAAAAATTCAAGCCTAATCTTAAAAGTCTTCTTTCATTAGTTGTTAAGACTTTTGATGAAAAATTAAATATATATTTATCAGAGTTCGAAGAGAGATCATTTCTATGTATATTCAGAGCCTTTAACTTATTTTCATGACGGATTCTACAAAGTTTCAAGCGTCCACTTACAAGTTTAGAAATCTTATTAGTAATAAACATAAAGTCTAAAAAAGTTAAATCTGCCTTCAACTTATCATGGCTAACCTTGAATTGTCGGTCTAATTTCTTAATTTCTTTGTTCTTATAAGATATTTCATTATTCAACAACTTAAATTGAAAACCCTTATAAATATTGCTATTGTATAGACGTTTAGAAAAAAGTTTAAGTTTAATAAAACCTGGGATTACACTGTATGCTTTACAGGTATTTAGGAAAGAGACGTCCAGTTTCCTCTTTTCAAGTTTAAATGTAAGGCCCTTGTAATATCTAGTAGTTTTAAGCATTGCTCGGCCATACTTATGATGAATATATTCAGTCCAGCTTCTATGGGATGGGAATCTTAACTTGAATAGGAAAAGCAATACTAGGGCCCTCCACATATTAAACTTTATTTGATATCACAACGTTTCGGAAATCGTAATTTCCATCATCAGGTGAATACACTATAAAATAAAACAATAATAATTTTAAGTATACAAAATTTTACAAAATTTTCTTTTAAGTGACTAATTTTTATTAATTTTAATATAATTTAATATAATACGGTATACATTAGAATTAATCCATAATCATATCAAAAGTTCACATATTTACAAGGATGGATCATAATTAGAAGAAATATAAAACGTCGCTCTCCATCAGTAAATAACTTAGATTATATAAAATAAAAGCAATTAAATGATTTAAAGTTCTGTATTAATGGTAACTAAATTAAAATGGAATATTAAATTATTAACAACATCAGAAAAATTCTTAAACTCACCAGACAAGTCTCAGACATCTCCAAGTATCATATTAACGAATGTAAACAAACAAACTCCATATTCAAAGAGAGTTAAATTAGCTGTAGTTTAAATGGACCTGAATCACTATTAAGAGAGGGTTTAATGTTATGAATATACAAAGCTTCCAAAATATGTAGGTTGGTTGGTGAATTACTTGTTTGTGTTAATATATTGAAATTATTGTAATTAAAGGTATGGTCTTGAGTATGTGAGTGGTCTCTAATAGCGGAATGGGAAGGTGAATTCAACCACGCTTTGGTACGAGTAGAAATGCCTCTGTGCTCATCGATCCTCACGTGGAATTGACGTAAGGTACTGCCAATGTAGATAGCATTACAGCTATCACAAGTAAATTTATAAATTATTGAGGATCGAAGAGCTGCAGGGACATGATCCTTATGGTTGCAAAATGAAGAGATCATGGACGAAGTTGTGAATACTAGATTAACGTTCAATTGGGGAAAATAGCACTGCAAAAGGGAGGATAGTTCCTTACGAAGTTTCACGAAAATATGTTCATAAAAAGGTAATTTTATATACAAACTGCATTTCAAAGCTGAATACGTTAGAGGCTTGGGTGTGTAACGAGAGTTCAAAAAATCTTTTATATATTTATTTACTAATGAAACGGGGTAACAATTATCTTTAAAAAAATTTAAGAGAAAATTAAATTCTTCATGCATGAGTCGGAAATTAGAACTAAGATGATAGGCTCTATATATTAGAGTTTTAATACTGTTGCATTTATATATAAGTGGAGTATGACTAAAGAAGTTTAAACCTTGACCCGAAAAAGTCTTTTTACGATAAACATTTATGGTAAAATTTACATCTGTTTTTTTAATTAACATATCCAAAAATGGTATGGTGCCGTTAACTTCTTCTTCTTTTGTAAAATTAATATTATTTAATTGTGCGTTTAAATAATTAAAAAAA
>JABUQX010115073.1:0-15000 GCA_015478945.1 Trachelipus rathkii
TACTGTATATTAATATATATATATATATTATATATATAATAATATTAATATATATTATATATTAATAATATATAATATATATATATTAATATATATATATATTTATATATATATATATATATTTTAATATAGTGTTATAATGTTTGTAGTTTATAAATATTTTTATTTCACTTTTTCACACAATCTTTTTCTTTTATCTTTCACAACATTCATATATTTCTCCTATATATATAATTAATTCACTAATATATTATTTAGTGTGGTACTACAAATGAATTATATTTATTATATGCATCTCACAGTTAAGTAGCTATTAAATTGAAACGGCGGTTCACTTACATGTTAAAAACTAAATTATATATTTTGGAATTCAAATATAAGCCGATAAATTCTATAAGTGAATGGGATGTAAGTTTTTTATTTATTATTTCTTTGGATAATTAATTATATACACTAATAAGGAATAACTCACTTAATAGTGATTAAAATCAGCTAAAATAAGACTGGCTAGGAGATCTGGGGTTCTCATTGGCTCTAGTATATATACCTTGAGTAGTGTGAGATACTGAATGGGACGGGACGAACCTCTCTACCCCCACGCGGTGATTGGTGTCTCAGACAGAACCAACCCGCTACTTTGAGTGGGCTCGCTTTAGAGGGATGCGTAGGGTGGATTCTCATAGCCTAAGTAATCCACTTCCCCTCGCGAGGGTATGAAAACGTACTCTGAGCCTCGCGCGGATCCGCCGTCGGAAATACACGTAGTCCTTGTGAGAGTTTTCTAGTGGATTGACTCTAATTTTTATGTTTGGTTTTTTTAATAGACTGAAGTGAGTGCTTGCAGAGCGACAGGGGAGAAAGAGAGAGGGGTGGATAAAAATTATAGCCATACTCCACCTGGTTAGGGAGGGGGAGGGTTGGGAGGAAGAGGCCCGCCGCGCCGCACAATTTACTCCTCTACGCTACAAAAGACCACATGTGAAGCGAGGAGAAGTTCCGAAGACCATATCTCGGAGGTGGGGGACTTATGTCACACCCATCGTCCGACCGGGGAAGGACCAGAGACAAACCCCGAATCTACCTGCCTATCTCCTGTTCATGCGGGTTTACTCGAAGCGGTATTATGGCCGTTAGTTAAAAAAAAATAAATTTGTTACACTGTCAATAAAAAAAAAAAAACCAAAATTGTAGGTAATAAATCATCCTTATAATAATAATAACCTCATTATAATCAAAATATATGAATAATGTTTGTTATTACTGTACGGAACCTAGCCTTTCTCTAGTTAGACTACTCAGTGAGGCTTTACAATACAAATTGATAAACCATATAATTATGATAATGGTATTATATTGTATATACATAAATATATTAAATATATATATACTATATATATAAATATTATATTATATATATATATATTATATTAATTATATATTATATATTATTATATACAATCTTATTGTGAACAACAAGAAAAAAAACATTGAGGAAATTATAACAAGCTCAAAAAATTAATAAATATATACAGTAAGTTCTTTTTATTTATGATAGATTTTTTTATTATTTGTGTCTTTTTTTACCTCCTATATATATTAAATAGATTTATACTCACCTTTTCACCTAATCTATAAGTTACTTTCTTGAGGGACGCATGGCTTTATCTTAAGGTCAACTTTTTTTCCTAAAGAGACTGCCGATTTTCGTTTCCCTATTTTTCATTATTAGTTTTTTAGAGTATATCCAGAAACATACCAAAGTCTAAAAAAATCCCTCTCCATTTTTTTAATAACTCTTTTTTTTATTTAAGGTATAATTTTTAAACTTTTGGAGAGGACCCGTAACTTGTTAATTTTCCTAAGCCTGAGGTCGACGATTGATTCGCTTTTCACGTTTCTTTATTGGATTCTAGTTTTGTTAGGTGTAATTAAAGGTTAAGCTGTCTTACATAATGAATAAAACGGGAGTTTCAACCTCTGGGCTAAAACAATGGACCATTATTCGACCAAGATCTTTCGAGTTAACTATTTTTTTTTCCTACATGCGAACGTGCAGTATAGTACTCTGCACCAATTACCGTGAAATGGTTTGTATGCCTTACTCCAAGTATGACTGCGATCGGCCCTCCATATAAAGGGTGTTTTCCGAAACAACTAGTCTAAAATACAAGCAAATACCATCCAGCTAATTAAGTAAAACTAACGTAGTGCTAGCATAGGACAGGAATTTCTTTTTCTCCTGAGGTATTAGTAAAACCCACGCCTAAGGGCGACTCTTCGTGTATTCGTAGTTCTACCGAAGGTAGGGAGTGTAGCCCTTCACCTTTATTAGAGCGCTGAAAACTCAAATAAAGTAAAATTATTTTAAAGTATGGACCTGAAAATTTTTTTCAAGAGTAAAAAAGGTAAAGGCTAAGCAATACTTGAGAAGTTCATATTCTTTAAAAAGATTTTGTAACAAACTTTTAATCAACATATGAATCTATTCTATGAAACTCAAAATGAAAATGAAAGGGTTCTCAATAGTAATGCCTTAAAAGTGAGAATGATTTGAATTTAACTTAAATTTTGCGAATTTAAACTGATATTAAATATTGTAGAAATCATGTTCTTTTTGTCCTTATCTTGATGAAGTCTGAAGTTAATTCTTGAGAAATCTCTTAATATTCATCTTCGGCGTCTTCTTGCTAAACTACATGATTTTGAAAATATAACTCTAAATAAACTACTAAATATGATTTATACGTGTCGTTGCGCGTAATATATAAAGTTAGAGCTATAACGATAGGTAAAGGATAGTTGCAAAACGCATCACGCTTGTTAATCGAATTCATGAGGAGATGTATCAATAAAAATAGAACGTAAAGGAAATTAGGCGCACGTATCTCTGGGGGTGTACGATTTTTGCTTTGCATTGAGTAATAAAACAACGAAGAATTTTTATTTAATTAAATATATCATTAAATATGATTTAATTCCTGTGAATAAAACTAAACACGGATTTAGATATCAGAGTTTCCTCGAAACAGAAGAAAGGTTTTAGAAAAGGATTATGATTCCGGTTTGGGACTACCGATGAACGTTCTTGTTGGATTTTAAGATTGAGGCAAAGAGATGACAAAGAGCTGTAATCTACAGCATAGATTTCGCCAGCATCAATTTAAGTTAAAACACACGGGCACTCACTCAGATTAGGATGCAAATAAGCACTAATAAAGCACTAAGAATTTTCAAAAAGCACGCCAAATTAGGCACTGAAGTGCTAGTCTAGGAATATTAAGTTTAATATACATGTTATATTAATCTTCTAGTGTTTATTTATTGCCAAGATCATTATTATTAAATAAATGTGATTTAGTAAAAAAATAGTAAGGTGGATAATATTATTTTTTATATGAACATAGTAGGGAAAGTAATCTATATATAAGTATATAGTATTATATATATATAAAAATAGTCTAGGGCTTTAAATATATCACTGTTATATAATACTGTACATATTAGATAATATAAAAGTTGAAAAAATAATAGTATTTAGACTCTAACCTAGGAGATAGAGTATAGGAATAAATAATAATGCAATATATTTATTATTATTATAAATATGGAGGTAGTAGATAATATATATTATATATCTCATTGCTAGTAATAAAGTTTATACTTATTATATGTGGAAAAGATCTATGCCAATGTTTGAATAATGTCATATAATGTTAATAGCTTGAATTAAAAATTCTAGCTAAGTTTCTGGAGCAATATGTTTAAAGTATTAAGTTTTTTAAGAAAATTCTTTTAGTGGCCAAAGCCTCCATGTGAATTATGCCCAGAATCTTTGAGAAAAATTCAATAATCTTAAAACTTGAAAATCAAAAACTTCATATTCTATTAACATTTAACTTTTCTGAACTAGAAATTTTTTTGAACTGAGTATAAAATTTTTTCAAGAATAAATATTACTGCAAATATTCCCACCAATACCATAATATATATATTAGTATATATATTATTACATATATTAGTTTAATCTCTCTCCTTATATATATAATATATTATATATAAATAATATTCCTTAGATTAATATAATAACTTATATATATATATATATAATATTCATTAGCGAATTTATTATTATATACATATATATGTCGTTAGTAAATATTATATATATTATATGATATATTATCCTTATATATTAAATACTCCAAACGTTGTATTAAATATAGAGAGAATAGTATAGCTATAATACAATAAGTTATAAGGATTAGTGTTAAAATGATTAATATTATAATTATAATTATCATAATAATAATAATAAATTAATCATATCTAATACATAATCTTAATTCTGGATTGGGGGTGTAATATATCATATGCAAGATATGAGGGTTAATGAAAATATCGTGTTGTAAAATATATATATAACTAATATATATTAACTATATTAGTGGTTATAAAGTATAATTAATACTATCTCAGATATATTAACTGAATATAAATGATAGACTTATATATCATATATAAATATTGTTATACTCATCAAAAATAGTAAGTGAATTATCAGACTAATAATACATAATTATTGTAAATTGTGTCTAGACACGTTGATGTACCACAAGAACTTCTTGGAAGCATTTCTTTCGGCGGAGGTCAATATTTTAAATCGGTTGCCTGCTATTTTTAGGTCATTTAAACGGGTTCTTATTGGGATATGAAACGTATTATGTGTAAGACTTGGGTATAACAATACGAAATTGCGGTATTCGCTGGACTTGAAGAGTAATAGTAGAGTGATAGTGATATCATCTTTTAAGTCCGATAGTAAATTGGTTGTACGCGTACGGAAGACCTGCGGGGACGTATTGGGTTTTTGTGCTCGTGAGTGTGGTGCGCATCACCTGATCGAGTTGCGTGTAGTGCTGTGGTAATCATTGGTTTTCGTAAGACGTGATGCTTGAGTTGGATATCTTCATCGATATCCCTATTTGTTGAAGAAGGGTATATAAATCTCTCTGTGGAGAATACCGCATGAACTCCACAGTGAACTAAAGATTGTGAAGCAAATCTGAAATCGGAGTACTGGCTAAAATGTACAGCCTATATCCGAGATGGCTCAAATTTCATTCAGGTATGGCGTTATAGTATATAAATATATTGGTGCAATCCAATATGTAGGTAATACTGACACAAGATGGCTCTGCCTCCTTTATTTTAGAGAGTTGTAGTATAATTCCCAAAGAGAGTATAGTTATAACCATCCCTAAGTGTTGCATTATCTACCTCTGGAATAGATAAATTTTTGACTCTGTAACGCGTGCATATAAAGATGTAGAAGGAATATCCCTTTTCCCATTTACATACGGTGGCATTAGTTATGCAAGGATTACATATATGTGAGAAAGAAACAGAATGGCAGTATTAACAGCATAAGTGAATATATATAGAGGTGTAGTAGTATATTTTTTCAGTTCAGTTAACATACCTCACAGTGTAAAAGATATGTATAAGCGATACCTCCTGTATAATCGGACGAAGAAAGGGTATTCAGGGGAACAAAAATGCAGAGGGTATGGCCTTGGTGGAATTTTTGCCAAGCTATGGATGAAAGTGCAAGGGCCTCTAAACTCAGGAAGAGGGCGGGGTATATAGGATAGAAAGAAGGCGTATATAGAATCAGGTTCGCATATCTTGATTCAAGTATTGGCATGCGCAGGGAATCAATGCCCTCGGGTACAGCATTAATAAGACGTATAGGGCCGTATAGTTTCAGATGAGATGTTGATGATGTTAAGCGGTAAAATAAAGACGTAAATGTCAGGAAAGGGTCGAGGGTCATGAGAAGATTGGTCATAACGAAAAGGACTAAGCGGAAAACCTCCTAAAGAAGAATGTATGATGTATTTGCTATTATTAATGTACTATCTGGGAAACTTTGTATAACGATGCGTGGTATATAAGTAAGGGTCTTTTCATGAAAATGTTCATTTATACGATCCAGTAGTGGTCGCACATGCATGTGCTTTCCTCCTTCATGCCTCTAGTCCTGATTGGGTTGTAAGACGTGAATTGGGATCTCTTCTCAATGAACCCTACAGCAGATTGCGTTAAGCTGACTCCAACTTTATCAGTATCAATCCTCTGCATTCAAATTACATAAGGGATGTTCCTCGTCGATTCAATATTCCAGCAATTTGGTGATCAGTATCGATTAGAGCCGCTCCTAATGTGTTTTTAATATTGGTAAACGAAATTGAACAAACCTGAACATGGTAGATCTTCCTAACGGTATGACGCATATAGTATATAAGAATCAATTTCCTGTATACATTTTCACCAGGTGTTGAAGTCTATCCTAACGGAACTTCACTAGGTGCATCAGCGGCTAGTTATCCTCCATAGAGCTAATTCTAGCCAATCAGGCTTCATTCCTGCTCCCAGCCCCTAATCAGCCTCATTCAAATCATGTTGTTTTTTAAATGCTTCAAAAGATGAAGTGCACATATAGAATATAAGCAGCTAAAGTCATAAATACATACTTATGAATTTTACGGGTCGATGTAAATGGCGGAAATTCTCTCAAGAGACTCATTCTACATCTGTAAACTAGATCTGTTTAATCAAGGTCAAATTCCTAAGAAAGTTTGCTCTGTAAATATAAAAGTAAACCTACTGCTACAGCTGTATGTCCAGAACCTGCTTTCAAACTTGTTGGAGGCCTAGTCTCTATGTGTCAGAAAAGTGAAATTATCATCACAGCGTCATTTGGAAATTGAAATTCGCTTTTGAATACTAAAGCAAAGTACCCCCCCTCCTATTTAAGAGGGAAATAAGGTTGAAAACCCAAGGATATTTGTTTTCCACGTCAAGGAACTTTCGTCGAAGTGATGAAAATTATCCCTAACTATTTGTTGGATACGTAGGTATAAATTTACCCGCCCTGCAACAGAAAAGTAAATATAGGGGATTGGTGGTAACATGGGAAAAGCCTACCTTCCGGGAATTATAAAGTCCCCCCTTTTTTTATTTTACGGATAGAATTTTCACGACAGGGCTGAACCTTCCGGCACTTAGAGGGTATCAGTTTACATGTAAGTGGACTGCTCACGACGTGATTATGAAATTGTTATAAACAACTGGAGACTAATCTCTCTGTTTACTCGACCTTTTTAGCGACTTAATTAAGCCAATTTACTCGTATCATTAATGAATAGGTGGGACAGGGCTTAAATCTGAAAGAATACGCAAAGACAATAGTAATTTATACGCCTATGATCTTACTGCAGACTTTTCAGCTTGTCGCCTTATCATTTAAACATTTTGAGTAAGGGTACCTTAGGACTAAGTCTCTCTTTGGAGCGATTCTATCATCAACCTCACTGTAGTGGTCTATTTTGAGCATCCGTCAGGCTGCATTGAAATGACCGAAGTAGCGCACCGTGCTTTTGAATTTATTAAACGATTGAAATTGAAGAGGAAATAAAATCGGTGTTTAAAAATGAAACCTCGCTTTTTAGGGAGTGTTTGTTGGCTTATTAACGCAAGATAACTACATGTAAGTTTTAAAGAAGGATCCTGCTTCAATATTCAAGTACACTTGTCCTCGTCACCTCACCTCAATACAGGACATTGGGGTATTTCCGTTTATAGGGAGCAAAAACGATACTGTTCCACAATGATTGTTGGGATGTCTTTGAAACTTAAAAATTTGATATTGGAATAATCATTATAATTACCGATTATTTTAAAAAATATAAATATGTAAGGTCTGTGTAAAAACTATGTCTTACTCTAGTTAAACCCTTATATTCCAATTAGTTCTCTCTATTTCATTATTGTATGTTTTTTAAATCCTGTAAGATTTACAACTTTTCACAAATATATTTGGTGCTAAAAATTTGTATGTCATGGATTTTATAGTTTCTATTATGTAATAAATGCTTTTAAAAATGAAAAATTTTGCGATTTTACTTCCCTTAAAAACTCGCACATATTTTAAAGGTTGACATGAATTTCGTACATTTTTTTTAAAGGAATTATTTATATCAACAGAAACTCTGGGTGTTTTTATTCTTACATTACAAAATTAAAAATAAAAAAGTGTTAGAAAAATACAAGTAGTAAAAAATAATTAAAATACGTATTAAAATACAGAATAAAATATAAAAGAAAACATAAAAGTGCTTAATAAAATTGGATAATGAGTTAATAACGATGGTAAAAGCAGAAAGTTAAAGGCAGTAAAGACAGAAACGTAATCGGCAGTTAAACGACAGAAAGTGCAGTAAAGCGTAAAACAAAAGCATACTAGACTTTTAGGTACAACCTCTATTGATTTACTGATTTACTGTTTTAGGTATGTAATGTTAATAATATAATGGATGTTAAGAGCAGTAAATACCTATGTGAGTTCAAAGCGTAAGGGCAGAAAAAAAGTTAAAGCAGTAAAACGATGAGTTGTAAATGCAAGTAAGCGGAGTAAAAGCATAAGGCATACCTAATCTTAGGTGTTAGGTATACACTCGGTAACGCTTTGGATTTAGTATGCGCTGGATTACTGATATTAAGGGGTATTAATGTGATGATTGTTGAGTTTAATAAAATTTGGTCATGTTAACAATGTAAGTAATAAATGAATGAAAACTCTATAGTATTAGTAAGCGTTTGGAAAAAGAAAGTTTCTTTGGAATAGTTTACCCCCCATTGATATCATTATTTTCGTATCGGCAGCGGGAATATGCGCTGCGGACTGCAACGCCGGCGGCGGGTACCGCGGGATACTTGCGCCTTGGTCGGCGGGCGCACGCGGCGGGCGGTTTACGTGGAAATGATTGGCGCTGCGGGGCTGCACTGATATGGGCGGCGGGCGGTATATATGCGCATATCGGGCGCAGCGGATCGGCGGGGTTTCGCGAGGAGGGGGGCTGGACCTTTGCGGCACCGCTCGACTCGTCTGGAATAACTTAGGAGAGTTTGGCGGCTCGTGACCGCGGTGATGCTTCACGAATTGGTATGTAGGGTCTCGCTTTAGGATATAGATATAGTCAGGACGCCTATGCGTGTATGGCAGAGTTGGTTGAGTGAAGAAATGACTTTAAGCTGCATAGTGAGGTAAGCATTGCTAGGGCAACTTGTATATTGATAGTCCCTTCGAATTCCCATGCATACCTTATACCGTAGGAGGAGATAACCTCCCATATAGTGGCTTATTCTAGGCTCAGGCGGATGGCTAGAAAGGCGTTGAAAACAAGTGGGCACTCAGGTTGGCCTTGTGGCACTCAGACTTGGCCACTATGTGGACTCACTTGGCACGTC
Source organism: Trachelipus rathkii (assembly GCA_015478945.1). Classification (NCBI taxonomy): domain Eukaryota; kingdom Metazoa; phylum Arthropoda; class Malacostraca; order Isopoda; family Trachelipodidae; genus Trachelipus; species Trachelipus rathkii. The sequence goes on from JABUQX010115073.1 coordinate 9,310, forward strand.
ATTGGCACTCATTGGCAGCTCATTGGCACTCATAGACGGCTGGAGATCGTGGCACTTCAGTTGCCTACTTGGCAACTCATCTAAATACTCGACTGCAGAATAATCATAGAACACTAATAGAACTTAATTCATAGCGCTAGATTACTTCGCTTATTACGGAATGTAGTTGTGGGACCATCAGAAGCCATCAAGTTGGCGTGGGTTTCAAAGATTGATGCTCGCATGGTATATGACAGGGTTCAAGGCTGAAATATCGATGGTACAAAGCAAGGCTATAAGACATCAAAAAGGGCATAAGTCCTAAACGGAAGGGACATAAAAATATACCTGGAGTGGTAAATTCGGAAGGCTAAACGCTATCGGAAGACCAAAGGGGTTTGCTCGTGTGTTTGTAACTGTGTGAATAAGTGTAAATGTAAGTGCAGGTATCTAGTGGGTGAGTGGTAAGTGTCATAGTGAATGTGTGGATAAGTATCATAGTGGGGAATGTGTGTATAAGTGTGTGTGTGTGTGTGGTGTGGTTGTGGTGGTTGTGTTGGTGGGTTGATGTTGTGTGTGTTAGGTGTTCAAGATTTAGGATAGAATCCATTACTGCAGTTTCAGTTGAGGGGAACGGAGAATATGCTGAGTCCGGGTCGGGGCACGAGTGGGCCAGAAATTGGCGTGTGCCAAAAATACCCAGGGGGTTATGTGGAAAGGCCAGGCCCTAAAATATCATAGGTCCAAACAGGGTTAAGACCATCAAAAAAGGGCTAAGCCTCTAAAGGAAGGAAGATTAAATTAACCGTGGGTCAAAAATTGACCCATGGAAGGACAAAAAAATTAACGTGGGTCATAATTGGACGCCATGGTATCTGTCAAAACTTTGGAGCAAAGGGCGAAGACAGTGAACAAGGTTAAGACACAACAAAAGATAGGGCTAAGCCTAAATGAAGGTTTGATCAAAATTACGTGGGCAAATTCGACCCATGGTGCGAAAAAATTTAGGGGGTGCGTTAAAATAGGGGGGGCACTAGTTAAAACGGTTTGCTTACGCACGTTTTTGGCGCAACCCTTCTTTCGAAGGGTTGCAAAAAATCAGGGTTGCCAAAAAATTGGGGTTGCAAAAATTAGGTTGCCGAAAAATATCCGTGGGCCCAAAACTATTGGCCCATGGAAGACCTAAGGGTTGGTCGAAAAAAGGTCAGGGCCAAAAAAGGTGAAAGGCCCAAAAAGTCTAAGGTCAGGTATAAATTCGAGCTCAAAAAACGTGCCGGTCAGAAAAGGTCAAAAAAGGTCGCGGGGTAGATTTTCGTGCGAAAACAGTGCCCTACTACTCTCAGCGTTTGCCCAATGAGTCCCATATCTGGGACTTTTCCTTCGCTTCCTACACCTTGGCAATCGGGTCTCAATATAGTAAATTTTAGTAATAAGTCTCTCTCTCTCTCTCTCTTCAGTCTACTCTCTCCTCTCTCTTATATATATATATATATATATATATATATATATATATTATATTACTATTATGATATTATATATATTTATTTATATATAATTATATATATATATTAGTAATAATTATATATATCATATTATATTTATATATATAGTTATATGTATATATATAGTTTAAATAAGTTGTTTTTTATTTATTAAAAAAAAAAAAATAGGTGTTTCTTTATTTTGTTTTACAATATTTGATTATTCAATAGGGAACTCTACTTATGAGTAGAGTTGGCTAAATGGGAGGAGTTATTTTATGCGTGTTCGGAAGGGGTTTTGTGGAAAAAATCCTCACATAGACCAGGGAAAAAGAGTAAGGGGGTTTCTTTTACGTTTGCATGACAACCAGGTGTTTTGAAAGCATTATATTATGCTTTCTTGGAGGCAGAAATCGAAATTCCTCCAGTCAAATTGATCCTTATGAAAAATAATGCTTCGCAAGAGAATAAATGATCTTAATGGTATAAATTAAATTTTATAACATTTAAACATTTTTTATGTAATTTAAATAGTAATTTGAATTAGTTTTAAATTTACTAGTTGCTTTTTTATTGTTTTTAGGGGAGCCCCGCTTACTGTTGCTTCCCGTAAACCTGGCGGCCTGATTAATATATATTGATATTAGTTTCTTTTATTATTATATTACTATATTATAATATTATTATAGTTATATATATATATATATATATTATTGATATATATAATATAGTATATATATATATTATATATATATACTATATATATAGTTTGAGAGATATATGATATCATGGGGTATATATATATATATATATATATGTACTAATATATACGGTAATATATTATATATATATTATATATATATATATATATATATAGTATATAATTATATATATATACTATATAATATGATATATTATAATATATATGATTATATATATATATATTTATTATATAATATATATATATACTATATTTATAATATAGATATAATATGTGGTAGCCGAATCTTCTATCCCATGAATTATGGGTTAATACTATATATTATATATATATATGATATATATATATATATATTTTATATATATATATTTATATAAAAAAATATATATATATACGTTATATAATATATTATGAATATATATATATATATATATTCTTTATTCCATGTTCAAAATGGCAGTGTAGCCTAATTTTTGGTGCGCATTGAGTAGGCCATTTTCTTTTTTTTTTTTTTGGCATTTATATGGGTTAGGTTTAATTTCATTATTTCAGCTCTCTGGCAAAACCTAGGACAGTTCTGAAGTATTGTGATGTTCAAGAAATTGTAAGGAACATTTGGTAATATAAGCTTCTGATTTTAAAGGAATTCCCTTCACATAAATTTTTGGGTCAATAAGTTGGTATTAAATATCGTGGGGTATTTATATTATGTGAAGGGAAATTTATTTAAAGTTTTAACTTTTATTTGCAAGTAAACCTTGAACAGTAATTTAATTTAATTAATGATAAAGAGTTTTGAGCTTTCTATCTCTTGCACACACTATTTTCAACCGGTTGTTCAAAACTGATTTTTTTTAAAAAAACTGCCAATTTTAGAACTCAATATCTCTGGTAGGCAAATATATAAAAGTCTGAAATTTACACATATTAAAGTACTCTTATCATAAGTAACTCTATGTAAAATATTGAGTTGGATTCTCAAGAGTTTTAAGTCCAAATATTTTATTGATATTCATACAATTTCTGTTAAGTCTTACAATATAAGCTATACACTTTTTAGATTTTAACATGCTCAACATTAAAAATACTAGATATGCATTAAAAATTAAAATGTAAATAATGATTAGCTATATAGCTACATGCCATCACTGAAAATGTGCTAAGAAAGGTTAGAACTTCAGGGGATATTTCGGTTTTTGAAATAAAATTTCAGGGATACTTTATGAAAGTGAAATTTTTAGATAAATTCATTAATTTTTATCAGATCTATATGAAATAAAAAGCAAAAGGCTTTATTTGATAAGATCTAAAGCTTCAATTTTGAGCATTCTGTGTCTCTAACCGTTTGTTTTCTAGTGCCAATTGAGTGCCAATTGCCATATATATACAAAACAAAAATCCAAGTAAAAATGTTAGGTTTATCCTTACAAACAATATAAAAAGGAGAGGAAGAGTTATAAGTTTTTGACAACAGTTTCAAAACGAGAAAAATTTATTAGTTTTGTATTGTGTGAGAGTTTCTTTTATTCAGTAAAGTCAAAATGATGTCATTTATGTTCAAACTTTTTTTCCGGATTTTTTCTTTTTCGAAAAGCAAGCAAACTAATAGCTATTTTTCTCCATTTGATATTGTTTAGATAAACCTAACATTTTTATTTAGAACACATCTCTCTGTGGTAGATTATTTTTGATATTTTGGTTGGTGGCACTCAAAGTTTGGCAATCAATTGACCATAGAAAGCAAATGGTTAAAGACAGAAAAAAAGCTCGAAATTGAAGTTATAGAACGCCAAATGGTAATTGTTGACTTTAGGGTAATGTGAAAACCGATTTTGTTTTGAAAATAATCGATGTTTCGAATTGTTGTCCATGAAGCAGTGGGGTGCCAAATTTACAGTGTATAAATTATTTAGTAATAACCTACTTAATATAAGTATTATATATATAAGTATATCATGATAAATATGCATGAAAATAAAGAATTTTTCTTTTTTTATTTTGTAGATTTAATCTCTATAAGCCATTATCTAAATCTATATTTTATATATATGATATACTTTTAATATATGAAAGTTGCACCTAGGCAATTATTACATGATATATATATATTATATATAAATAGGATATATATTTGTAGATAGTATATATATTATATAGTATATATTATATATATATATAGATATTATATATATTTAATATCATATATATATAATATTATATATATATATTAAGGGATGTGCCGACTCGATGTTTTTTAAAAGTTCCGGGTTCCGGCCGGGTATTTACAGGAACTTTCCACTTTTTCAAATGTCTTTCTTAAAAAAACGAAAATTGAGATTTGATCAAATTTTGATCAAACTCAAATAAGTTTGCTTTCACTAATTACAAATAAGTTTGCTTTCACTAATTATAGTAATTAATAGATTAATAGTACACAGAGTAGTTTCTTAAAGTTAACACAGGAAAGTTTATCAATTCACAAATATGTATTTCTTTTCCTAAAGTTAAAATACAAGTTTTTATCAGTTTTTTTCAGCATGAAGTGGAGAGATAGGATGAGAGAGAGAAGGAGAGAGAGAGAGAGAGGGGAGGAAGAGAGGAGAGAGAGAGAGAGAGAGAGAGAGAGAGAGAGAGAGAGAGAGAGAGAGACTGGTTTTTATATTTGCTCCGAAATATGTTATTAAAGCCGTTTTCGTTTTTGCATTTGTGCTTCCGAAACGCAAGAAATGCTCCAGTTTGCTTTCGTTTTTGTTAAACTTAGCGGCAATAAGTCCAGTGCGTGAAAATGCTCACTCACAATCAAGACGTAACTCATAAAGCTGTAAGGGCTGCTATTTTTCCCGTGCTTGCCGATATTTAGCAAGTTCTTTTCACGAAAAAGATGTGAACAACCAAGATGGCGGGCGTGTGTTAGCGCGTGAATGATGAATAAAATTCAATAACAATTAGCTTTAAATCTAATTTCTTCCAAATGGATAAACTCCATCACAATAGTTGATCAGTTTATTTGTAATATGAATTATCCATGTTATTTTTTTTAATATTACTATTTATTCCAAAATCACAATAGCTGATTAATCCAATTGTTTGTAAACAAAAGTGACTTTAATGAAAATCGCATCGTCTATGCACCGATATTCGTGTAAAAACTGGGGTAGGATCTCTTATCGAGCGTACAGCTCAATGAGACAAAACGACAATTGGTCTTAACAACTTCGATCGACAGATATCGCGTCACTCGAGCAAAATTACGCATTTTTTGCTCGGTATCATTCTCTGATTTTTAAACTTTGAAGATCCCTAGAACTTTATTAGTATATTCCGTATTTTACTTAATAGAATTTACTGATTCCGCTAGTTATCCAACAATTTGGCTCAGAACTAAGTTAAGATGCTTCACAATATGATTGCAAATGCCAGATATCTTCTAGAGAGAGCTCCACTGTTAATCTGACAGGTTTCAGTAGGAATGATGTAAGGTGTCAGCGGGAACGAAAAGTTCCCGGTTTT
>JABUQX010115073.1:17500-20000 GCA_015478945.1 Trachelipus rathkii
TATTATTATATATTATATAGGGGCGTATACATAGGGTAGGCATAATATATATTATAGTATATGATATATCATTTATATAATTAATATATATAATTTAAAACTTATATATTATATTATATATATTACCGTATATATAAACTATAGTATATTATATATATATATAATATATATATATATATATTATATATATATAGTATATGTATATGAATATTATATTATACGATAATTAAATATATATATATATATATATATATATTATATATATATATATATATATTATATATCAGGGGCGTATACATAGGGTAGGCAGGGTAAGTAGCTCCTATTTTAGTATTTTTTTAGTTTTTTAATCAAAGATAATTTAAATGGTAAAGTAAATAAATTATTAGAATTTTATTATAATAATAATAATAAAGAAACAGTGATTTTAAAATAAATTTAAAAGAAATTAACATCTTTAGTAATAACAATTATATAATGTAAATTCATTTTGGAAATTTTCCTTCCTACTTTCTGTTCCTAGGAGTAAAATTCTAATCTATGGGTCGTACGGGTAGCTCTTCATATTTCATATAAAATTAATATAGGAAAAGCCAAGGCGTCCATACCTTGCTGTTGAGAGAAAAAATAAGCAAATTTCGGGAGTACATTTTCGTTCTCCCAGTGAAATCGTACGAAATAATTTGTGAAAAAAGATTTTGAATCTCTCTCTCTTCTCTTCTCTCTTCTCTCTCTCGTCTCTTCGTCTTCTCTCTCTCTCTCTCCGTCTCTCTCTCTCTCTCTCTCGCTCGTCGTCTCGTCTCTCTCTCTCTCTATCTAAATCTATTCCTATCTACCTATCTATCTATCTACTATTTATTCTTATCTTATATATGAAATATAGTGGGGTATCTATCTATCAATGTTCGATATTTTCACTTATGGTGGCAGCGTGAAAATAAAATTGTTTAGTCCATATATTTGCTGTGTTAAGTTTTGAATAGAGGCAGTGAAGGTGTTGTGGGCTTTATTTGAACTTTTAATTATATGTAGAAGATAAACATATTAAACTGTATATATTACCTTGTATATTAATTAAAATAATTATTTAAAATTCTGGTAGGCCTATTGTCCGGCTTTGAGTCAATCTTTATGCATATAATACAAGCATAAATAAACATAGCTTTTAATTCAAAAGGACGTGGAAAAATTAAATAATTTTGTCCTACGTTCAAATAAATATAAGGGACGTGATTGCAGTTAAAGAAGTTTTCGTTATTATATATATATTATCATAAGATATATATATTATATATGATATATATATTATATGGTATATATATATATAGTAGTATATATATATATATATATATACTATATATATGATAACCTTGTATCTTTTCAAGGTCCACGCCCACTGATATATATATTAGTATATATATATATATATATATATATATAGATATATAGTATATATTAGTGATAATATTATAGTATATATTATATTATATTAGTATTTATAGTATATTAGTATGATATATTATATATTATATGATATATATTATATATATAGCTTCACAATAAGGTTAGAGGTTTGAGCTTTTTCAAGTTTACACTAAATTTCGATTTATATATATTCTAAATTTAATTAAATCTAAATTTACCAGTTAATTAAGTTTACACAGTAATGCATAAACCAACGCAGTAGATATGGCAACCGGGCCCTTACATATCAACATTGGTGGTCAGGATAAGAATATTAAAAAACGGATTATCGGGGAGAAAAAATCAATATTCGCGGTCACATGTAAGCGCTCAAGTCAAATTAATTACCCGCCAAAAAATTAATTTTTCATTTTTATTTCATATGGATTGGATGAAAATTTATGAATATTTCTCCAAATATCACTTCCACATATTTTTCTAAAATTTCCCATTTGCGAAACCGAAGCCCTTTCCTGAAAGACTAACAGTTGATCTTTGTGAAGCCGTCGTTTTATGTCTTAATTCATAACATAAATGAATAGATAATAGACCAGCTGCCTAGAAAAATGATGTATAAATGTCCGTAATTAGTCAATACTGATATTATATATATATATATACCTATATGATATGATTATATATGATATATTATATGATATAATATATATATAGTATATATATATAATTATATATATATATATATATATTATTATATAGTTATATATTATATTATAATGAATTTTTTTATTGAATTTCTTTAAGGGGCTGTATCTCTTAACCAGTTGAGTTCCAATTCATTATTTTATATGGAGTTACTTAGGACAGAGTATCTTTATATTTTCAATTTTCAGACTTTATGTATATTGCCCCACACATAGTAATTAAGCTCTAAAATTGGGTACTTTTTTTAATAAAGTGATTTTTGAAACATCGGGATATAAATTAAAAGAGTATGCAAATTTTTTAGTGTATTTTTTTTTTGTTTTTAAATTAGTTTTTGAGAACGTAAATACGAGACATAAATTCAACTTTAAAT
>JABUQX010115073.1:27500-30000 GCA_015478945.1 Trachelipus rathkii
ATCAGATATAATAATAAAATTAATATAATAATATATATAGATAATAAAATAATAATATAATAATCAAGAATAAAAAAATATATTATTATTAATAATAAAGATATGTAGTAAAGCTAATAAATATAGGTTATAATTATAATCATAATAAAAATAATAAAATATAATATGTGAATATTGATTAATATATATGAATATAACATTCTAGAAAGATGTAAAGATGTGATAAAATAAAAATAATAAATAATAATAAAAAAAGTAATAATAATATAAAAAATATAATAATTAATATAATATAATAATAATAAATATAATTCTTATAGTTGTATAATAATAATAATATATAATTTTAATTTGCTGATTTTTTTGAAGTTTAAAATAAGAATGAAGTTTCAAAAGTTTTCTTTCTAATTAAAAATAGCAATTAGTCCTTAAAAAAATATTTTAGAAAATTATTTTGCAAGAAACTTAAACAAAGAGTTAGTAATTTTCTTCCTAAAATATACTTCTTTCTTTGATTTATTCTTAGCGCAGGAGGAAGATTGGGGTAGTTTGTGGTAGAAGCAGTTATTTAAATTTATTTTTGTGAAAAATATTTTCAAATTCTATTTTAAACTCAATTTTGTACAAAAACATCCTTTAAGAATACTGTAGTTGAATGAAAATAATTAATAAATATAATAATAATTAAAATCATAATAATAATATAATATTTATATAATTATAATAATAAAAATCAATAATATAATAATATAAGAATAATAATATAAAAAACTAAAAATAGTAATAAAAAGAATAATATAATAATAATATAATAATATAATAATAATAATAATAATATAATAAAATAATAATAATATAATAATAATAATAATAATAATATATAATAATAATAATAAAATAATAATAATAATAATATAATTGTAAATAATAAAATATAATAATAATAATATAATAATGATAATAATATAATATAATAATAAATAATAATAATAATATAATAATAATTGAATAATAATTGTAATAATAATTGTAATAATAATTGTAATAATAATTGTAATAATAATTGTAATAATAATTGTAATAATAACTGTAATAATAACTGTAATAATAAATAATAATATAATATAATAATCTAAGTAATCTAAAATAAGGTGGTAAACAAAATAATGTTAATAATAATCAATAATAATAATAATAATATAATAATAGATAATAATAATAAACTTAAAAAGCTACTTCCTCCTTAAAATCTACTCAGCACAAGAAAAAAAATAACTACACTCTATAAAAAAAAAAAAAAATCTTGTTTTCTTGTAAATTTCAACTGACGAAGTTACATCCATCTTCAAAAAATGAGTTAGAAAGTTACTAGTTACAAAATGAGTTTGTGGCCATAATATACATAATCTCTTTGAAGACATAGCTGGATCTCAATCTAAATTCCTCGAAATCCTTGCAAAATATTTGATGTTAATAGTCGAATATTGCTCCAACTAAAGTTTTAAAAATGTAGAATAGACTTGGTGCAATTCAGGGTTAAAATGTAAAGAGTATTTGTATTTTACTTTTGAAGACGTTGTAAATTCGTGAAGGAAACATCGCTGTGGATGATCGCACGAGAACAAAGCAAAATTTTAGTTGAAAGTGAAGAAAATTAAGTACACGCCTCCACGTCCAGGAGAATCATCTTGGCTGTGCCCTTTTCACACTCTGGTGGTGAATCCGTTTCCATATATCGCATGTAACATTCGGGAGTGAAATAATATGTACAGGAAGTCCTCAGAGTTACAGCATCAAAATATCTCCTAGACGAAGGCGTGAAAGGTGAAGGAGATTTAAAGAAATAGAACATGATAAAAGAATGCAGAGATCGGAAGGTGAATGAGAATCAGAGACTTACATGTTGAACAGTGTAGAGAATTGTTGGAAATTAAGAAAAGCACCAGAATGATAGGTTCATCCCCTCGTCCGTCATCAGCGATACTAGTAAGTAACGGAGTTGCCTAATTTCTCAATTTTATATGGTAGGCAAATTCACAAGCTTTTTCTTGAGAGTTAGAGGAAAACCACCGGCAGTGGTGATATTAAAAATGACAGAGAATCATTTCACCGGCAGTGGTGAACTATAAATGATGATTTCAGAAAATATAAGTAATGAGAGAATGTGGCCTATTTTGGAGTTAAGATAATCTAGGAATTTATGATAATTAAGTCGTTATCGTTTTTGTCATTTGTGCTTAAGCTCGATAAGAAATGCTCACCCAGTTTTAGCGCGAATTTCGTGCATAAACGAACGTTTTGTTTACAACATTTTGAATCAGTGTTGTACATGGACTAATGGTTTTGCAATAAACAGAAATAAAAAATAACAAATGGTTTATATTGCCAAATAATTGATCAACTATTGTGATGGAGTTTATCGATCTGGAAGAAATATAGATTTAAAAGCTAATTTATTGCATGGAACATTCATCAAACCTACCACGCCGCCATCTTGTTT
>JABUQX010115073.1:40000-54153 GCA_015478945.1 Trachelipus rathkii
GGTTAAATTACTAATTAGGATTATTTTAAACTAATTATTAGTAATTAGTGATTATTTTAAATTATTTTCGTAAATAATGACTTATTAATTATCAAAAGTTCGTTTGCTACTACAATTATATATATATATATATATATATATTATAGTATATAAACTTATATATATATATATATATATATAGTATATAACTTATATATATATTATATATAAATTAATATATAATATAATATACTATATATACTTATATATTTATATAACTATATATATATGTATATTTATATATATATATTATATATATTATATATTTCAATATTGTTAGCTAGTATTATATCATTGTTATATAGAGAATATATAATATACATCTACATATATATATACTTCAGTATATTATATATTAGTATTGTGTGTGTGTGTGTGGTGTGTGTGTGTGTGTGTGTGTGTGTGTGTGGTGTATGAGAGAGAGAGAGAGAGAGAGAGAGAGAGAGAGAGGAGAGAGAGAGAGAGAGAGAGAGAGTTTTGTTTTTAAAAAAAAGCGATTGTTTTTTGTTGTTCTCGTTTTTCGACTTTTTTTTAACCAAATAGTATACTATTTACTAATTTATACTGCTTAGAGCAAATTCCTTTACTGATAAGCCTTGTAATAGATTTTTTTCCGTATGTCTGACTAATAATATGGCATAATAGAGCTATTCCCATATTTACATTTTATGCTATAATATTCGTTAGGTGGCAGCACTATACTCAAAGACAACAGGCTGTAGCTGTAGGTTTGAAAAGGAAGTTACGCTCCGATTCTGAATGGAGTTACAATTGGTCATTTATTTTTCTTGTAACGTCTATTTAATGATTAGTACAGAGGCTTTTCATATAATTTAGCAATATAAAGCACTGGCCTACGCAGGATTTTTTCGGGAGGGGGAGGGGGGAGGGGAGGGGGAAGGTAGCTGAATCCTCCAAAGTAACGATTTTCTGTTTTTACTAATTTTTCATTGCTTTAATTTTAAAAATTTTATAAAATTTTAATTTCTTCTTAATTTTAAAATTTGATAAAATTTTAATTTCATCAAAATCTCGGGGGGGGGGGGTGTAATGTAGCCCCTCAGCCCCCCCCCCCCCTGTGAATCTGTGGCTCAACAATAGGGTGGCTGATTCGCGTGGTATAGGGCCATGCTTCGACCCCTTGTCCAAATCCTAGGTAGCAATTACCTAGAGATTTCCCACCTCCTTGAATAGAACTATGCCCTTGGGGGTGTTAACTTTTTCTTTAAAAAAAAAAAAAGAAAAAAAGGTTCAAATTCCAATAATTAATTTCCAACGGTAACTTAAGCAGGGTATCAACCGCTGAAATTTTTCTGATACCCACTCAATCAAAGTGGGGTACCAAGTCAAATTACCTCTGAGATGAAGAGGTTTACACACAACACACACACACACACGAACACACACACACACAACACACACCACACACCACACACCCCAAAACACACACACACACACCACACCACACACTATATATTAGTATATATATGTATATATATATATAATAATATATATAGATATATATATATATATATATATACTATATAAGTTATATATAATATTATATATTATATTATATATATACTTATATATATATAGATATATATAATTTAAAGCAACCAGGAAATTTTCAGCGCATCACCATTAATATTATATATATATATATATATATATATAATATATATTATATATATATATATATATATATCATAATATATATTATATAATATATTAGATATATATATATATATATAAATATTATATTATATATAGAGAGAGAGAGAGAGAGAGAGAGAGAGAGAGAGAGAGAGAGAGAGAGGAAATGTAGAAATACTTTATATTCTTACTTAGTTTGAAAGGGAAAATTATATTACGTAATACAGACAAGAAAACAAATATTAATAAATTATTAAATAAAAATGTTTTAAGATGTTATGTCAAGTGTCACTCTGTCACTCATTTGTCAATTGATGACATGAGGTGTTTTTACATGTCACTAGTGTGTTTCTACCATAAAAAAAAGGTTATAGGAAAGGTTAATACTCTATCTATCAATTCTTCTTCTTCTTCTTCTTCTTCTTCTTCTTCTTTTAAAAAAATCTTGTTCAAATTTTACATTAAGTACAATGAAACATTTATAGTATTACTAGGCCTAACCTGACTAACCTAACCTAACCTAATCTAGCGTAATTCTAACAAGGGCCTAATAGGGTAATATATTTAAATTTTAATTTATATTAAATGCGCATACTACGCATGATGTGGTTATTCCTATTGTTGTTGCTTTTTATTTATGATCTATTCTATAAATAGTAAAATAGGGATCTCGAATTCAGCAGTAAAATATCTATTATTCTACAAAACTTTATTAAAATTCGGAATAGGGCATCATGAAAATTTATTGTCTGAAATAAGCAACAAAATTTTTTAGATCTATATAATATTTTTAAAAATTTTCGCTTCTCAAAAAAAAATATATATAAAAAAATAAAGTATAATAATAATAATAATAATAATAATAATAATAATAATAATAATAATAATAATAATAATAATAATAATAATAATAATAATAATAATAATAATAATAATAATAATAATAATAATAATAATAATAATAATAATAAGTAGAAAATTTTTTTGTGTTCAACAACCAAAAGTCTGTTTATAATATATATAATAATATATATATATATATATATATAATAAGTATAATATATATATATTATTATACTATATATATATATATAATATATTATATATAAATATATATATATATATATATTATATATATATATATAATATATAGCTATATTATTACTAATTATATATATATTTATAATATAATATATATATATAATAATATATATATTATGTTTATATAAATTTATAATATATCTATTTATTTATATAAAAGGCTTAGCCCGTGTATATATATATATTATATTTATATATAATTCTATATATATTAATATATATATATATATATATATTATATATGTATATATATATATGATACTATATATATATCATTATATATATATTATTTATATTTATATATACTTATTATCAGTATATATATATATATATATATATATATATATAAATAAAATATATATATATAATATATATATATATTAATTTTATATATAGTTATATATATTATATATATTATATAGATATATTATGCCATATATAATTATATTATATATATATATTATATTTTTATCTATATATATATAATAATATATATTATATATTTTAATATAGTATATATATATATATATATTAATATATATATATATTATTATATTATATATATATATATATATATATATATATATATATAGTATTATATATATATATATAATATATATTATATATATATAATTATATATATATATATTATACATATATATATATATATATATATATATATAATATATTATATATATATTATATATTTTATATATATATATATTATTAAATCATATATATATATATTATTATATATATATATATACTATATTATATATCTATATATTATATATTTATATATCTATATATATTATATATATAATTATATATATATATTGGCCCCTAATATATATATATAATATAGTATTATATTATAACTATTAATATATGTTATATAATATATATATATATAATACTATATATATATATTACATATCTATATATTATATATATAATATTATATATATATTACATTATATGTATATATATATATGTATTTATATATTTATATTATTATATATATATATTAATATATAGTTATACGACTAGTATAATATACATATATATATATATATATATTAATATAAGATAGTATCAGGACTTTGACTCGTACCACCCTTTTCGATTATGAAGGAATAGAGTTACTAGCGGCTTTGGGCCTCAGCCGCCTGTCGCGCTAGAGGCCTTACCGCCTCCTTCCGAGGGGTAACGCTCCGCTTAACCCTTCGGGGTTATCCTCTTCGCGGATTCACCATCCTTTTATGGGGCGACCCCCGGGGTTTCTCTCGAACTGGTAATGTGTTGCTTTCAGATACTCGTTGGTGTGATGAAAACTGTTTTTCGTAAGTTAGGTACGTTTAGTTATGTCTACGTTTATTCATAGGTCAAAATTGTTATACTCGAACGAGTGACACTTGATGATGTAGGTCCAATTATCATAGTTCAGATGGTTGGTATCTTTGATAGATTGGTCACTTTGTTAAGGGATTTTGTTAGAGATATGGCTCTTTACCTGTTGCGATATGAGCGAAAGTGGGAACATTTCGAAGTCATAATGTAGGACTGTTATGCCACTTTACCTTTGAAAGTAGGCGATTTCAGGATCATAGCTGATTATTCATACGCATAGGTATGCTTTAGGGTCTTATTTTTGTCACATATATTCCTAGTTCGGTTATGATTTGTTAAGCCTTATTGCTGCTAAACTTTGTTGGTTATACTTATTCGTTAGGTCAGTATTATAAAGAACTTATTTTATGTTATGTTTATCCAAAAATGATACTCGAATGATTGGACTTGAATCCAAATAGACTCAATAGATTCACGCCGGCGGATGGGTAGGGGCCCTGCAGAGAATGGGTAGTTGTTTACTGATTTACTGATTTTACTGCTTTAAAATCAAGTAACTATACGTTTACTGTGATTTTTATTTTCTTATAAAGACACCGTTATTTAATGCATTATGTCAGATAAATATTTTCGTTATTTTATTTTGTTATGTACTGGTTAAAACTTTGTCATGTTTGCATTATTCGATCGGGGATATGATCTTTAACGAGGTTATGAAGTGAATTTTTTGTTAAATACTTAACGAAAGTTGATTGTAAATTTCATTTGTTTGACGTTAGCAATATATTCCTTTGTACAGAAGTTTATGATGATTAGGACGAGTTTATTCTAATAAAACTTTTGTTTAATATATTACGACTTTAATGTGTAAAATTAGCATTGAATGTTAGAGATATGCTTGAAAAAGGGGTGAATAGGTGACGTTTTGTACGAAGCTGTTTGGGTACTTTATGTTGCTTAAGCCTTTATTTTTATTGTTAGTGGTTTATATCGGTGCGTTAATCTTGTACTAGAGCGTAAGTTGTGTTAGGGTTTGTCGTTTGTTACTTTTATAATTCATTGCTCAGATGTATGTTATGTTAGCTTCTATTTAATGTAAAAAAAACGTGTTTACGTCAGATATGATTCGAGTGGTCTATGTTAATTATTAAAGACTTATGTTTTTTTGTGCTATGTTTTGGAATTATCACTTTGTTATTGTTTACAGATTGTGTGCGCGATTTGGTCTGTATGATATTGGGAACACAAAGATATGATAAAATCCTTGTTAAATATTACTTTGCGTCAATATAAAATTAACGTTTATATGTTAGATGGTACTTTGCTTGGGAAGTGGTAGTATGAATAGTGTTCAACGTTTTGTATTCCAAGTGTTAAGTAACTTTACAGTGTTAAGTTGTGGAACCCCTTGTTAATGTTACCCTGTTATCTCTCTAAGTATGTACGTTAGGTTTGTCGTTGTACTTATTTTCTTAGTTCATATGATGCTAATGTTAGCTTTATTAATATGGAAACCTTGTTATGATTAGCATATATATACGAGGAGCTAAGATATATTAGAAACTCACTTTGTGCCTATGTTTATCGAATGATAGTCTAAATGTTCGTAAATCAGCTGTTAATGTAAAATTAAACTTGATATGTTAGAGATATGCTTGAAAAAAAGAAGTGAAAATAGGTTTACGTTTTGCTATGCATAGATGCTAGGTGCTTACTGCATGATACTATGGAAACACTTTGTTAATGTTGTCGTTTACTGTCTTAATGTAGGGTAAATTTATATATAGTTTTTATGTGTTAGGTTTTTGTCATGTGTACCTTATGTGTGTTATTTGGTAATGCTATTTTAGCTTTATTTAATGTGAAAACAATGTTACGTAGCATATATTCGTTGGGTGGTATATAAAGAACTTATTTTCCCTGTATCTATGTTATGTTTGTTGTTGATTTGTGGCGGTGTTGTCGTTGTTGTTGTGTTGTTGTCGTTGTTGTTGTTGATTGTTTGTTTGTCTAACGAGAATATATACCCTTTTGAAACTGATATGGTTCGTTCGTTGCACGTCGTATTCTTGTTTATTTCTTCTGATTGGTTGAAAGAAAGAGTCTCATTACCTATAAGGCTTGTTTACGCATACGATTTCTTTCAGTAGGACATTTTTTCGCTTGTACTGGTACGATGCATCTTCCCCACATCTCTACACCTGTGTTGTGATATCTCAGCAAGGAGCTTCGTTCATTCCCAGCAATGTGTTCATTATATTTGAATCGTCACCGGAATGGGTACCGTAATTGCCTGTATTCGCTACCAAGGGTCAAAAATAGACCTTTATTTCGTTTTTGCTGAGGGTTCAGTCACGATTATTCGGACTCGCTGCTGCTATGGCTAGAAGAAAGGGTATTGTTATCAATGGTTTCGAGCGAGTAGTGAAATATCTATAGAGGTGACAGTTAGAGAGGTCATAATAGAATAGACGCTGAGTTCTCATCATGTGACGGTATTAAAACCCTCTGATGTTCGCAACTGATTGACACCTCGATTGTGTGACCTTCAGCGTTATCTGTTATAGTTTCCACCAGTTCGAACTCTGAATATTACAGCATTGGCTTTAAAATATAACAAAACGAATTAAAACATCACATTTTAACCTCCGCCCGATGTTGAACTAACCTTTAATGAAATTTCAAGCTTAGAGGACTTATACATATAGCACATGGTTGTAATCTTGACCATTTACATCGGAAACATATGGTTTCCACTGTTATAATATACTGTGTTACAGGGTTATGCTATTAACTATCAGCTTGGAAAAAGTTTTATTTCATCTCTTGTTATGAGTAATAGAGTGCTGCTCGAATCAGCAATTATGCCGAAATAATGGTTATAGTGATTGCTGAAAGATTTATACCTTACATCCTTTCCAAAGGATGTTGATTCTTTAGACAGTTTTTATAGGGCTTCAACATCTTGAATCCTATGTTCTCTCTGATCAAGCATGAATTTAATATATTTAAATAAACTTATCATTTTTATGTATTTATATGTTTTTATGTCTTTATATAACTCTTTTCAGTTGAATTATATGTTATAAAATGAAACTTGTTTTGATTTTCGGCTTTATATGTAAGTACAAACAGCATATTTTTAATTACTGTATATTTCGTCTGGTTGTTTGTGTGTTAAGGACCGTTGATGCTCAGTAGTTTAGCTTTACAGAGAGTAAAAACTACTTTGTGTTTGTCTTTACCGCCATTAGTGTATTATGTGTGGAGGTAAGGATATGCTAAATTTTTCTTTATGTTAAATAAATTACCTATGTTAAAGCCTCACATTCAAACATTTGCATGTTTGAAGTATGGTTGCTAAGTATATGAATTGGAATTATGTTTGGACTCTATGTTAGATATACTTTTACTGTATATATTTTGGATACTATATATTAATCGTTAGCAGATATTATTCTGCTTTAAGATTGGTCATGGTTTTGTCGATGCACTATTCTTAATTATTCTTAGTTCATGATTACATCATCGTTAGGCATCTTAATAGGAAACTCTCTGTTACGGTCTAAGCATATCTTTCTCTCTCGGCTCCTATATGTATAATTTACACAGGATTATAGTAAATTTTATTAAATTATTACCATGTTAATGTAATTAACATTGGTATGTTAGAGATATGGCTTGACTCGCAAGTGTCAATACAGATTTTATGCTTATCTTGTTAGCTATGTTAGTTCACTTTTACTGTTGTTAGCGTGTGAAACTTTGTTTAATGTTTGAGCATTTATTCCTGTTTAAGATGAGTTAAAGTTTGTCGTTGTAACATTACTTTTACTTAGTTAGAGATGATGCTAAGTAGCGCGCTACGATTTATTATGTGATAACTTGTTACGTGCATATTTGTTTGATCTTTGTATAAAGAATTGAGCAGAGTCTCAGAAGGTTTTCCGAAGAATGATACTGCCGAAATGTGACTTGAATAATAGATCATAGATAATAGATCAAGATCAAGGATTGGCCAGGAAGGTGGTTATGCGGATGGTGGTTGAGATAGTGGTTATTCTAATATTTTTACTGCTTTTGATAGACGTATGTAACCGCTACAATTTTAGATAATAAATTTGACCTTAATCAATAGAATCATAGAGTCACAGTATTTTGCCATTGGTACAAAGGGAGGATTGAGGTTGGATCTGTTTTGATTTAGTGATTACTTGACTATATTAGGGGTATTAACATATTACAATTTTAGTAAATTTTGACCTGATAATAAGATTCAATTTTTATGATCACAGATGGTCAGGGAGGGAGGTTGAGATAGCTCTCTTAGTGATTTACTCTCGTTAAGGTATTGTAAAACGTAATTTGTTTACTTATAAACAAGAAGAACTTGGTAATTTTATTTATAGATTTAATAATTATTTATTTATGTATTTATTATTTTTCTTGATGGTCTGAAGACTCTTATCTATTTTCGAAACTACTCAGATCTGCCAATACATATATAAAAGAACCACATTTTGTTGTTATTATACTGTTTTATTAAAGCCTAGCACCGCACACGGCTCAGAACGGTTACACTACCAAACTCTGATCCTTCTCTGGCTACTCGTTCCTTCTCTTTTTTCTCCTCCTTTCCGTCACCCTTCCTTCTTACTTCTTCTTTCTTCTTCCTCTGTTTTGCATTCCATGGGCATTTATTCTTCGTTATTTTTTCAACTGGGGGACGCGCATCCTCGGAAATCCAGACTTGTCGGCTCCGAACTCAGTCTTTCCGACTACGAATCTTCATCAGCATTTCTCCTCAAGTGTTCGAGTCTTCTACGAATCAATTTTAAGCTTTTATGAGGGAGAGGTGGTTCAGCGCTCCCCTTACGGGGAGGGCGCCGTTAGAGTAAACTAATCTCGTTCTCCGCGAACGAAGTGAATGTTGCGTTATTATTTATATATAGATACAATCATTTAATTTTAAGCTATACTAAGTTAGTTTTGCCTATATATGGTTTTCTCAGGATCAAATTTTGTAACCTTTGGCCGCTTAAGGGTAGGACACCTCCCCTTAAGGGCCAACATATTTGCATTAGGCTGCTACGGTCACCAAACTCGGTGGGTCGCAGTTATTCCGTTCTTAAGCACAGTATACCAGTTTGAAAGCGCGATCACGTTACTCATAACCCATGTAGATATATACAGCTCAGAACCGGATGCGCGAAAATAAGAACCTCGGCGGAATCCCATACAGTGGAATAATTATTAAGAAATGGTTTAAGAGAGTTGATGAAATGAGACTCCAAGATTCTGAATTTCCTTCGGAAATCGAATCTTCGACGTAATAACAATTATATAAATATGTGTATGTGTATGCCGCATGCCGCCCGCCGCTCCGCCCGACGCCTGACCGTAATCTCGCTATCCACCGATGAGATTAACCCGTACCAATGGTCCGACTAAACTCTCCGTTAGGCTAATCAATTTGGGTTTGGAGAAAAGGGTATTAAACGGGGGTCGACGTAAGGTACGCTCGGGGTGATACACTATAACCATCTACTAGTCCTATATGAAATTTACAACAGATTCATGTCAAGCCTTTGCCTTCGTATTTATATACACTCTCATTTAATTAAGTGTTTCAAGGAACTTACATAAACTTACTATTCTTAGAATCTACATTAAAAGAGGACGGTGGTAAGACAGTTTATTAATGCTTATTAACTTAAATCCACCATAACATTTGTAATATTTATAATAATAATAATATTATATTGTTATAATATATTATATTATTAATTATTAATATAATATTTATATTAATATGTAATATGACTTTTAATATAATAAATAAAATTGAGTTTTTAACTGTATTTTTCAGCATATTGCATATAAACATAATGTGTTATATATCTCATATTTATAATAATATATAAAATATATATATATTATATGCTAAATCTCAAGTAATTTTCACCACCACCTAATTTACGAAGGGCGAAGCAGGAGGACACGGACACATCATTAACAAAAAATAAAAAAAACATAATTTTAATATATAAAATATATATTAAATGTTTATATATCATTATTGTAGTTAATATTTTAAAAATTAAATTCTGTATTGTTAATGATAAAAGACGATGCTTAATGTATATTAAGATCACATTTATTCCTATTGACAAGAAACCATTTTTCTTAATAGGATCCCATTGACCCTGGGATTTTGATTTGTTGCCGTTTCCCATATAGAAGCGCAATAATTATAATGTGTTTCAACAAGTCGGTTCATCTCATTGGGACAGTAAAAGAACTCTTTTATTCTTATTTTTGTCCCACCTATTTGGATATTTTTACACCAAACAAATAGTTACTCGAAAAATTTTTTGGCCAAGGCAAATACAAAATTTATTTTTAAAAAAATGAATATAATAAACCAAAAAATTATTTAAATATATATATTATACTTTTATATATTTATATAATATATATATATAAATATATATACTATATTTATATAATATAATAATTATAATTATATAATATATATATATATAATATATATTAGGTAAATTTATTATAATAATATAATAACCAAATAATATATTTCATTTAAGTAATTTGATGAAGAGAGAAAGAAGAGAGAAGAAAGAATCGAGTAAATTTAATAAAAAAAATGTATTCGAACAAAGTGAAATCTGAATGAGAAGAAAGAGAGGCAAAGGATTTTGAAGAGCCAAGCTTTGTGGCTTAAATTTTGAGTACACAACGGAAGAGTATTTTGAAGAAAGAACGGCTTGAGGAGAAAAGTGAACGAGAGTATTGTGAATTAAAGTTCAAACAATTGTGAAATTAATTCAGGTAAATCCTAAGAAGAAAATGAGTTTTTAACGATGGGTAAATTTTCAGGGCATAATTTGAAGAAAGAAAAGAGAAATAAAAAAGTTTTCTTTAAAATGCAATTTCCAAAAAGCAAAAAAGTGGATTATTATTTAATAGTTTAGGTGTAGTTTCTGTCTACTTCATTTTTACTGATATTTCAATATTTACCCTTTTATATACCAAATATTTTCTTAGTTGTGTGAAAACCTGATTTAATAAAAAATTTAACTTCTAACAATTACGCTTTTTCTTAAAATTTTCACATTACAAATTTATAGAACTCTTAAAAGATCGACGATTTTTCCTAAATTTCTCAACTTTAGAAAATTATTCTCTTGTAATTTTAACAATTGAGTTGTTTAACGGGTATTTGTTTCAGCAGTTTGAAAAAAATAATGTGTTGTCATTGAAAAATGCGCAATTTCAAACGCAGAAAAAGTGAACTTATAACTGAGGAATTTTAGGTGTCTTAAATTGACGTTTTTTAATGAAATGTTCACTATTTAATTTTATTCCAAATATTTCATTTATGGTGAAAACCTGTTTTAATAAAAAATTTTAGACTTCTAAAATTACGCTTTTTCTTAAATTTTCACATTGCAAATTTAAAACTCTTAAAAGTACGATTTTTTCAAAATTTCAACATTTGAAATTATTTCGTAAATTAAAAAAATTGGAATGTTTTTAACTGTATATTCAGCATTTGAGAAAATATAATGTGTGTTTCATTGAAAATTTTGCGAATTTCAAAAAGCTGAAAGCGAATTTATGTAATCAGTTTAAATAGGAATTTTGTCTTAAAATTGACGTTTTTAATGAAAAATTTCAATAGTTTGTTTTTGGAGTATACCAAAATTTCGATTGAGTCTGTATGAAAACACCCTGTTTTAAAGGAAAATAAAAAATTTAACTTCTAAAATTCGACGCTTTTTCTATACAATTTTCTACATTACAAATTCTAGAACTGCGTGTAAAAGTACTGAAAAATGTTTTCCTAAATTTCAACATCTTGAATTATTTGATAAATCTTAAAACTTTGAGAAGGTTTACACGGGGTATTTCAATATATGAAAAAATAATGGGTGTTTCACTTGAAATCGCAATATTCGAGAGAAAAGCAGAAAAGGTGAGAATTAATAATAGTTTTAGGTGTCTGAAAATTGACGTCTTTTTTAATGAAATTTTCAATTACTTTAGTTTTATATATTTTCAAATATTTCATTAGTTGTGAAACCTGTTTACATAAAAAAATTATTAACTTCTAAGATTACGCTTTTACTTAAAATTTCACATTACAAAATTTAGAACTCTTAAAAGTACGATTTTTTCCTAATTTTCAACATTGGAAATTATTTTTGTTAAATGTTAAAATTGAGTTTTTTAACGCGTATTTTCAAGCATTGTCAAAAAATAATGGTGTTTCATTGAGAAGCAAGTTTCAAAAAGCTGAAAAGTGAATTTATTAAAATAGTTTTAGGTGTCTTAAATTGACGTTTTGATAATGAAATTTCAATATTTGTGTTTTATATTACAAATATTTCATTAGTTGTGAAACTCTGTTTTTAAAAAAAAATTTTTAACTTCTAAAATTTACGCTTACATTTTTAAAATTTTCACATTACAAGATTAAGGAACTCTTAAAAGTACGATTTTTCCTAAATTTCAAACATTTGAAAATTCATATTGTAATTCTTAAAAAATTAGTTTTTTAACGGTAGTCTTCCAGCATTTTGAAAAGTAATAATGTGTTTTCATCTGAAATTGACCATTTCAAAAAGCAGAAAAGAGAAATTTATTTAATTGTTTTAGGTGTGCTTAAATTGACGTCTGTTTTTAATGAAAAATTCAATATTTGTGGTGGTTATATGACCAAAATATTATCGCATATAGTTTGTGAAAACCTGTTATAATTAAAAAAATTGAACTTCTAAAATTACGCTTTTTTTTAAATTTTGAACATTACAAATAGAACTCTTAAAAGTACGATTTTGCCTAAATTTCATACATTTGAAATGTTTTTGTAATCTTAAAATTGGAGTTCTTTAACGGCTATTTTCAGACATCTTGAGACAGTTATATATTTAGCTTGATTACGATATGATAATGCAATTTCTCTAAATGTCTGTAAAAGCTAGAGTTGAAATTACGATAGTAAATCTTAGTGCAGTACTTGAGATTGACGTATATCTGTGAATGAAGATATACGAAGAAACAATACTTAGTGTTATTTTATGTGCCTTGGATGCTAGTATAATCCAATTATCATTTCTGAAAAAGATTAGTAGTATGAACCTGTTCTTAAGTTACAATATTACTAAAGCAAATACTCGAGAGAAGACTGTAATGTGATTTAAATAGAATTAGTGAAATGCGTGCGACTTTTTGCCTTAAATTTTCACATTAGCAAATTAGAATACTCTTATATAGCAGTCACGATTGTGTTTCCAAAGTAAAGAACCTAAATGATCATTTTTCCACATTGTACACAGATTGTTTATTATAAATTAGAATATATATATTGTATTTGTTAAAATTAATACGCTAGTAAAATTTCGAACAATGAGAAGCGAACCATTGAATTTAAAAAAATATATATTTATAAGATAAATGTTATCATATGATTGCAAAATATAATGTCCAACATTATCAAAAAAAAGTCTTGTAATTAAAGTAAAGTAATTGTAGTGTAACTAGTATATCATAAGGGTGTTCTTAAATATTTGACCGTGATTATTTGAATGAGAGATTCAAGATAGTTTGTTTTTTAGAGTTACCGAGAATTATTTATATAGTTGTGTGAAGAAAAGCCTAGTTTTGAAAGTAGAAAAAATAGGGGGGTAGTACTGTCTAAAATTACGAACTTTTCTTAAAATTTTCACATTACAATTTTAGGACAAACTCTTAAAGAGTACGATTTTCCCTAAATTTCAACGATTTAAAATTAATTTGGTAAATCCTAAAATTGAGATTTTTTAACGGGTATTTTACCGCATTTTTTGAAAAAAATAAGATAGTGTTTCTTTAAAATAAGCAATTTCAAAAAGCAAAAAATGAATTTATTAATAGTGAAGAATTTAGGTGGTCTTAACATTGACCGTGATGTAGTGATTAATGAAAATTTCAAATAAGATCTTGTG
>JABUQX010115074.1:2500-10000 GCA_015478945.1 Trachelipus rathkii
ATATTGATATATATATATAATATATAATAATATATATATATATATATATATATTATGTATAATATTATATATTATATTTATATATATATATATTATATTAATATATATACTATATATTATATATATATATAAATATATATAATATATATATTATATAAATAATGATATTATTATATATATATATATATATCTATATATATATATATATTATAATATATAATATCTATATATATACTATATATATATAATATATTATTATATAATATAATATATATACTATATATATTATATATATATAGTCTATATATTATGTGTGTGTGTGTGGTGTGTGTGTGTGTTGTGTGTGTGTGAAACAATTTGTTGGCCAGCAATTCACATTCACTTTTTATCTTTTGAAAGAAGAAGATAAAAACTACATAGTCTTATCCAATTCCAAGACTTTAACTAATCCTCCACTACCTAGTCTCACAGGGCCACACTCGGAATATCCCATGTAAATCAATATCCCAATCTTACATTCTCTTATAACGACTCACCTTCACATTTAGCTTTGTAATTGAAACTCTCCGCACATATTTCGGCTTAATTTCAAAAATATTGACTGACCAAAACTTTCTTAACTTTATATATATATATATATATATATATATATATATATATTATATTATATATAATATATATATAATATATATATTTATATAAATAGTATATATATATATATTATTAACTACTATATATTAATATATATATATTATATTATTATATATATATTATAAATATATATATATATATATATATTATATATATAATATATATATATAATATATATATATATATGTATATCTTATATAATAATATATATATATATATTACTATATATATATATAATATATATATATATGCTGTATATATTATATATATACTATATATAAATATATATATAGTATATATAATATTATATATATAATATAATATATATAATATATATATATATTAATATTATATATATATATTGAGTATATATTTTTAGCAAGCAAAAACAATTTCGAAAAAATTAAGGCTTCACAACAAAAATAGCTATTAAATTTTTTTAGTAAAAAAAAATATTTCCGAGTTTTCGTTAGCAAAAAAATCGTTAAGTTGTTCTGGTAAACTGGAAGTATATTATATAATATATATGATATATATATATATATATATATATATATATATATATATATATATATATATATATAATATATATATATATATATATATATATATATATATATATATATATATATATAATAGATGATTAAGTGATGTTCAGATTTCCAAAGAATTCTTTCATCAGATCAACCATTATTCAAGAGTGATACCGTACTTTCCGTTGACACGAGAGTACAATGTAAACAGTTATTTGTTGTCTACTAGTACACAGTACACGTACAAAGTATTCATTACATGGTAAACACTCTCTGAAACTCTCTCCCTAACAGATTGGGACTTAAATCAAAGATTTGGACTAGTTCTGCTCCCTGTACATTATGTACGTAAAGTTGAACACTTAGATTTAAATAATAAAAGTTATCCTCTAGTATTATAATGATATATGAGAACCTTTGAGAAAACAAAATAAGGTTTTTTAAACTCACTCATTTTCCCTTAGATTAGGGGTCTCCAAACGTTTTGAGCCTAAGGGCCAGAGTGACTCCTCCACTAAGTCCCAAGGGCCAAGACCTAGGGTAGGTCATCATACCAAAGATTGAACTCAGAGCCACAAGTGCAATCTGAAATGCGAAATATAGTGCGACTATTTTATTTTGTGACTATAGTTTCTTACAGTGTGTTTAATTGTGAGTGTTTAATTTAATTAAAAGTGTCCTAAAGATAAAACCAGTGCATTCTAGCTAAGGGCCGGGATTGGTAAGACTGCGCGGGCCGATTCTGGCCCGAGGAACGTAGTTTGGAGACGCCGCTTGTCTTGTAGACTAACATATCAACGATCCAACTACAGTATTCCAAAAAAAATTATGACTGACCAAACTTCTTCTAATTTAGTAAAGTTTTGCATACGACCGCAATCAAATATCCTCGTCTCAAATATAATGACAGAACTTGCAATCTAATTGCAAAGCAAATAACAAAAAAGAACAAAAATGAGCTTTAATAAGCGTTGTCATACAAATTTCAATTCCAAAAAAAATAAAACCCGGAAAAAGGTTAAAAAAAGAAAATGCGCCCCTTTTTAAAAATCATATTGAATATAATGTTTGTTGACACCTTTTATGTATAGGTTTTGTAATTGGGTTTTTAAAATTGAGTTTTAGAAATTTCGTTTAAGTAATTGCTGAAAATCAAATTTAGCTGATATATATATAATATATATTTATATATATATATTATATATATATATATATATATATATATATATATATAATATATATATATAATATATATATATATATATATATATATATATATATATATTATATATATATATATATATCATATATATATATATATATAATATATATATAATATATATATATATATATATATATACTATATAGTAAGTAGTAGGACGGTGATGTTTCAAGATCACGGACAGACCCGTAGCTCCGCCCTCCTTTTTTTGACGCTTATTTTTTGACCGCGTACTCTTTTTTGAACGGCTCAAATTTTTTACGCTTGACCTTGGACTTTTTTGGCTTCACCTTTTTTGGCCTTTGAACCTTTGTTTTGACGGCAAACCCTTTCGTCTTCCATGGGTCATTTTTTGCCCACGGTAATTTTTTTGGCAACCCTAATTTTTTGGCAACCCTAATTTTTTTTTTTTTTGCGGCAACCCTAATTTCACTAGAATAGATAATAAATAATTCACTAGATTTATAGTAGTAGATCACGTGAAGCAAAACGCAAGAGCGCCGCAAGCTACGTGACGCCGGTGCGGAACCGACGGCATAGAACCCGCCGGCGTATGTTATACGCGGTCGCAGAAAATATGGAGCGTTGTATTTCCAAAAGTGGTTAGGGCATATATCGCTAAAGAGGTTGATTTCTACGTGAAATTAATAAGATTATTCCTCAATGTAAGTAATTATTATAAATATGATATACACTTAGTAAAAATAACAAACACTTTTAATTACAAATTCAGTTATAACTAGTTGCAAGCCAGCTTAACAGCTAAATGACTATGATTTTAAAAAATGAGTTGGGGTCTAAAAGATAATAAAAACACCTGCTCAATATACAAGTTTACAGAGACAATAAGTTAATTTTTCAAAAGAACGAATAAAGTAATTCTCGACCAATTCACATACGAGGTCATATAGAGATAAGGATTACTCCGACCAATCACAAGTAAGGAAACATTCCGTTCTTACCTGCTTAAAAGATCTTACCGATCCAACATATGTTTCAGTTTGAAATATATTTAAAAAAATAATAATAATTAACAATGATGTCTGGTCTAACTGGAATTACCGTTTTGGAACCTGGTATTTGAGCTTAAATCATGCATGGGGGATAGCAAAAAAAGGCTTATCCTAATTTAGGCCTAAATTTATGGCCTAACGTAGTTATTGGCACCAACATTTTACAGAAAAACGGTCAGCTTTTGAAATAATATTTTGACTTTGGAAATTACCTAAATCGCCCCGGGCTACAAAAAGGATTATCCTAAATTTTACAGAGAGAGGTCAGTTATTTTTCACCACAGATTTTTACAGAGAGAGGTCAGTTCGTATCTGGTAAGGGAGTGCGGGTTGTTGTGTTTTTTCGTGATGGATTGTCAATGTACTAGCAATAATAAATAATAATAATAATAATAATAAGAAATTTGCCGAATTATTTAAAAAAACTTTGAAATATTTTTTAGTTAACATCGAGCGGAATAATATTAATGTAAGTGAATAATTGTTATTTTTAAATAAGAATTTAGAAAGATTTAATAAAATACATGTTATGTTAGCAGAGAAGAACTTATTTTGTTATTTTTATACTTATTACATGGCTAAAGATGATGTAAAGCAGTAAGTCATTAGAACAAACGTGGCATAGCTTGGTGTAGAGGGGTGCTAGGGGCTGACCTTACTGATTTACTGATTTATTGCTTTAAGGTACGTAAAATATATGTTTTTAATAAAATTTCATAAAATTTTAGTAAAAGTTATTTTAAAACTTGATAGTTATAAAATTTATAAACAAAGAGTATTTACAGTTAATAATAAATTCTTTGTTCAAAAGATAATGTTCTGATTTATTTTTTATAGAAGTTTTAAGAAACTTTGAAATAATTTAGTTATAATTGAATGAGTAATATCAAATGTACGTGTTTAATTAAAACATAAAATTTTTTAATAAATTATACGTTATAAGTGTGTAAGTGAGTGTGCGTGTGTGTGGGTGTGTGTGTGTGTGTGTGTGTGTAAGTAAATCTGTGTGTGTGTGTGTAAGTAAATCTGTGTGTGTAAGTAAATCTGTGTGTGTAAGTAAATCTGTGTGTGAGTGTAAGTAAATCTGTGTGAGGTGTAAGTAAAATCTGTGTAAGAGTGTAAGTAAATGCTGTGTGAGTGTAAGTTAAATCTGCCGGTGTGTAAGTAAATCTGTGTGTGGGTGTAAGTAAATACTGTGTGTGTGTGTGTAGTGTAAATGTAAAGTGTCTAAAAGTTTTGTAGATATTAATTTCCAATAGTGAATGTGTTATATAGTGTCATAGTGAATGTGTGTATAAGTGTAAGTTGTGTGTGTGTGTGGTGTGTGTGTGTGTGTGTGTGTGTGTCTAAATAATAAAAAAAAACAATAAGGCATGAAGTTAAATATCAGTAAGTATAAATAATAAAAAATAAATAAAATAATAAAAAAATAAAAATAATAAATTAAATAAATAAAAATAATAAATAAAAATAAATAAAAGTAATTAAACAATAAAAAACATAATGTTTACATAATATATGAGTTAGCAGTAAAAACATATGAGTTAAAGCAGAAAAACCATATGGGTTAAAGCAGTAAAACATGAAGTTAAAGCAGTAAAACATGGGTTAAAGAAGCAGTTAAGCAGTAAAACAAAAGCATACTAATCCTGCCTTGGTGTTAGGTCACACTCTATTGATTTACTGATTATACTGCTTTACCGGTATGTAATGTTAATAAATATAATATGAGTTAAAGGAGTAAAACATGTGAGTTAAAGCAGTAAACATGAGTTAAAGCAGTAAAACAATGAGTTAAAGCAGTAAAGCAGAAAACAAAAGGCATCTAACCCCTTGTTTGCTAATGTAACACCGTCTATTAGATTTACTGATTTACAGCTTTAACGGTATGTAATTTTAATAAATATGTGAGTTAAAGCAGTAAAAAATATGAGTTAAAGCAGTAAACATGAGTTAAAGCAGTCAAGCATGTGTAAAACAAATAGCAATACTAACCCTTTGTTTGCTGGATGTAACACCTCTGTTTGATTTACTGATTTAACTGCTTTAAAGGTATGTAGATATTTAATAAATAATGTGGAGTTAAAGCAGTAACACATAATGAGTTAAAGCAGTAAAGAAATGAGTTAAAGCAGTTAAAGCAGTAAAACAAAAAGCATAGCTAATCCCTAGGTGTTAGGTAACACTTCTATTGTTTACTGGTTTACTGCTTTAAGGTATGTAATGTTAATGTTTTTCAATAAATTTGTCGTAGCAGTTTGTAGTAAAATAAGAATGTTTATATATATCAGGCACTTTGGCTTTTTCTTCTTACAAACAATTTTTAAAAATTTATAAATTAAAAGTATTAGTAAAATATAAAAGATGTCTGTAATAAGTTACAGTTAATTTTAGGTTCGCGAAAATGTTTTTAATAAAAATGTTTATGTATGAAGATAAAATGAATGAATCGTAGTATTATATAATATTATATATATATAGTATTATTATATATATATATATATATATATATATATAGTATACTATATATAATATAAGCTATGTAGTATATATAATATATAATATATATATAATATATATATATATATATATATATAATATATATAATATATATATTGTCGATTCATAGCGGGAATATTGCGCTGCTCGGGGCAGCGGCCGGCGGCGCTGGTACGCCGGCAAATAGTGGCGCCTGCGGAGCGGAACACGTGGCGGGCGGGGTAGATGGGCGGAAAATTATGGCGCCTTTAAGAGGCGGGCGCCTCGCGGCGGGCGGGAGAACGCGGCGGGTCGCACCTGCGGGTGCAGCGGGCTCGAGGATCTTCACGCGGTGGGATCATAAGCCTGGGCGGCCTGGTGGGCAGATTATGATCTAGAGGTAGACAAAAAGATGAGTCATCAAAGATGAATCATCAATATAGGTGGTATCAAAGATGACTTCATCAAAGATGAGGCATCAAAGATGAGGCAACAAAATTGAAGGTGTCTATGGTGAGTGTAAGTGTAAGTGTAACCTGTGCGTGTAAGTGTAAGTGTATATGGTTTATGTAAGTGTCTAATGGAGAGTGTAATAACAGTCGCTTTATAAGTGTTATAATAAAATACTAACGTCATAGTAGGGAAGCATTCTAGGCCAGATATGTAAGAATAGTACACCAATCGATTCCCATACCTTATTACCTTAGGGGTAGACACCGCATAATTAGGGCTTATTCTAGGCTCAGTGAGAGCTAAAAAAGGTGCTTGACAAAAAGTGGCTCAGTTGGCACTATGTGGCAGCCAGTTGGCCATAAATGTGGCCAACTCAACTTGGCACTCATATTGGGCAGTCACTTGGCACTCATTGGCCTTCATATGGCACTGCATGGCACTCACCCTGGCACTCACGCTTGGCACTCATCTAAATACCATAGAACGACTAATAGAACCATCAACTAGATACTCCTATACGGTTGATTGGAACCATCAAAGCTGAGGCGATCAATAAATTCTGAGTCATCAAAAAGTGAACCACATATAAGGTACGATAAAGGATCACAGCATCAAAGTTGAGCCATAAAAATTGAGAGCCATAAAAGTTGAGCCATCAACAAAGGTGAGGCATCAAAGCTGGGGCATTAAAGTTGAGGCATCATATGCTGGTGCATCAAAGTTGAGGCATCAGAAGCTGAGGCCATCAAAATTGTACCGTTGAATACAAAAGGGTTGACCGAAAAATTTGGGTTCTAAAAATTGCAACCCTGGAAGAAACCAAAGGGTTGGTCCGGGGAAAAAATTTGGGTCTGCCGAAAGTTTTTTATAGATTTTTTTTTTTTTGTTTATTTTTTTTTTTTCTTTTGTTTTTTTTTTTTTTTATTTTTTTTTTTTTTTTTTTTTTTAGGGTGGCGCAAAAAAATTAGGGTGGGTCAAAATTGACCCATGGAAGACAAAAGGGTTGGTCGTGTGTTTGTACGTGTGTATAAGTGTAAAAATGTAGTGCAAAGTAATCCTTACTGGGTGAGTGTAAGTGTCATCGTGAATGTGTGAATAAGTGTAAGTGTGTGTGTGTGTGTGTGTGGTGTGTGTGTGTGTGTGTGTGTGG
>JABUQX010115074.1:22500-24905 GCA_015478945.1 Trachelipus rathkii
TTTTGACCGCCTAATTTTTTGACCAAACCCTTTGGTCTTCCATGGGTCATTTTTGCCCACGGTAATTTTTTGGCCACCCTTTAGGGGCTTAGCCCTTTTTTGATGTCTTTACTTTTTTGTCCTTGACCTTTTCTCCAAAGCTTGCCAGATACCATGGGTCAATTTTTGCAGTCACGGTTAATTTTTTGTCGGCTTCCTTTAGGGGCTTAGCCTTTTTTGATGTCTTAACCTTGTTTGACCATAATATTTCGGCCTTGACCTTGCCTGATACCATGGGTCCATGGGTCAATTTTGGCCCAAGCTAATTTTTTGGCCCACTCGTGGTCCACCCGTCACATATTTCGGTCACATCTATACACGCGCGAGCGACACACACACACACAACACACACCACCACACACACCCACACACACACTTTCACTTATACATACATTCACTATGACACTTACAACTCACCCATAGATACTTGCACTTACATTTACACTTATACACACGCACAAACACACGACAACCCTTGGTCTTCCATGGGTCAATTTTGACCCACCCTATTTTTGCCATCCCTAACTCTTCGGGGCAGACCAATTTTTTTCGAGCAACCTTTGTCTTCCAGGGTGGCAATTTTAGAACCCAAATTTTTCGGTTCACCCTTTTTGTATTCAACGTACAATTTTGATGCCTCAGCTTTGTTGCCTCAACTTTGATGCCCCTTTGATGCCTCAGCTTTGATGCCGCAGCTTTGATGCCTCACTTTGTTGATGGCTCAACTTGATGGCTCAATTTTATGGCTCAACTTTTTGAATGGTGTCATCTTTGATGGTACCTATATTGTTGGTTCAGCTTTGATGACGCATTATTGATGCCTCAGCTTTGATGGTTCCATCACCGTAGGAGTATCTATGATGTTTCTATTAGTGTTCTAATGAGTTATTAAGATGAGTGCCAGGTGGAGTGCCAAGGTGAGGTGCCAATGAGTGCCAATGAATGCCATGAGTGCCAAGGAGTGCCAATGAGTGCCAAGTGAGTGCCACTAGTGCCAACTGAGTGCCACAATAGTGCACTGAGTGCCCACTTTTTTCATGCCTTTTCTAGCCTCCCCTGAGCCTAAAATAGCCCTAATATGGGTGTCTAACCCTAGGTTATTAGGTATGAGGAATCGATTGGTGTATATTACAAATCTGCTAGAATGCTTCCTACTATGATTTAGTATTTTTATAACACTTACTAGCACTTCACTCTCCATAGACACTACATTAAACCATATCACTACACTCACACGCACAGTACACTTACCACTTACACTCACACACTCGAAGCTCAATTTTGTTGCCTCATCTTTGATACTCATCTTTGATGAAGTCATCTTTGATACCACCTATATTGATGATCATCTTTGATGACTGCATCTTTTTGTCTACCTCTAGATCATAAGCTGCCCACCAGGCCGCAGCATGATCCCACCGCGCGAAGGCCCACGACCCCGCACCCGCAGAGTGCGGCCCCCGCGTTCTCAGCGCGGCCCGCCGCGAGCGCCCGCAGGCGCCATATTTCCCGCGTACCCGCCCGCCACGTGCGCCCGCAGGCGCCATATTTCCGCGTACAGCCCGCCGCCGTGCGCCGCCAGGCGCATATTCCGCTGAATGTAAATATAATATATATTATATATAATATATAATATATATATATAATATATATATAATATATATAATATATATATATATATATATATAATATATATATAATATATAATATATATATATATATATATATATTAATATAAAATTATATATATATATATATAATATATACTCGATTCATTAATTTTTATTTCATACTTAAACATTTTTATTAAAACATTTCGCGAAACTAAAACTGTAACTCATTACAGACATCTATTATTTTTACTTAATACTTTTTTATTTATAAATTTGTAAAAATTGTATGTAAGAAGAAAAAAAAACAGAGTGTCTGATATATAAACATTTTATTTTACTACAACTGTACGAAAATTTTATTAAAAACATTAACATTACATACATTTAAAGCCAGTAAATCAAGTAAATCAATCGAGTGTTACCTTAACAACCTAAGGGATTTAGTATGCTTTTTGTTTTACTGCTGTTACTGCTTAATCTGCATGTTTTACTGGCTTTAACCTCATATGTTTTACTGGCTTTAACTCACAATTATTAAATTACATACCTTAAAGGCATAAATCAGTACAATCACCCGAGGTGTTACATAGCAACAAGGGGTTAGTAATGCTTTGTTTTAGCTGCTTTACATGCTTTAACTCCATTGTTTTTACTGCTTTTAACTCATATGTTTTACTGCCTTAACTCACTATAAAATTTTGCATTTTACATACCTTAAAGCTGTAATCAGTAACTCAATAGAGGTGTTACATG
>JABUQX010115075.1:0-15848 GCA_015478945.1 Trachelipus rathkii
CGGTATTGCTTCGTTCAGTATATGTGTATTTCTTGTGATGATACAAAAGGAAAAAAAAAAAGATAATAAGAATAAAAAAAAATTCCTGTTACTTTAATAGGCATTTATTCATCACGATATTCATGGAAAAAGATCAAGAAATATAGTACTATTTTGTCCTGGCTTTTGCTATCATTTATCCTTTTAATATGGAAATAAAATCACGACGCATATTACCTCATATATTACCCGCTAAAAACGTTGTCCTGATTTATGATAGTGTACGTCACGCCCGGTTTCAATGATAAATGAGATCCAATGTTGGGAGAGACTTTGGATGCTTCATTAGACCAAACACAGAAAGGAATTCTTAAGAATTCTTATTATGTGATTTATGCTACTACCTATAAGGATGGGGCGCAATTGTGTAAAATATGATTTGTTATTTTGCACTCTAGACTTTATTTTTAAAAAGTTTACTAACATATCAATCAAATTATGTTGACAAAAATAAATAAATAAATAATTAAGTAAATAAATTAAAACAAAAATTGAAAAAGGTAAAAAAATAAATTTTGCAAATCTTTGTTAAACACACACGATATCCATCACAAAATGCGATGGTGATGGCAAAAACTAGTTACAAGTATATGTATCAGCGACATCAATATCAATTGCGAACCACGTCAAGAGAAATTCATGTTTACGCAGTGTTATATACAAAAATAATAAAACAAAAGTAAACAGTAAGTATTTCTTACCTATGCAACCATTCACCTGTAAAATAATTAAGTTGAGATTGAAAAGTTCGTAGTTTAAAGATATTAAACTAAACTTCATTTGAATAAGCTGTAAGGGTAAAATGACAGAACATTAGCAGTTCTCCATTTTCAGGGATAACCTATTTCTTGTGGCTTCATAAATACTTTCCACCTGTTGCTAAATATTCTTTCACTTTTCACTGTATGACGGGGGAGCTGAAAGGTATTTTATTGCCTAGGTTTTTTTACAAAGTGTGAAACTATTTCCAAGATATATTTTCCACCAATTGAGGAAATATCAATTGTCTTCACTGGAATCAAAAGTAGGCAAACTTATATATTTGTTTATTTCGATGTAATTCCGTTGTAGCCTTTTACTTTTATGTACAATAGTCACATCGTCACGAAGAATGGACTTTTCTTTTTTCACCATACTCACTTTCCTGTGTGTGTGTATGACGGTTTTGATGCCCACAATTTTTTTAAAACATATCACATTAAAGAAGTGAAAACTTCAGTTCACTTTCCCGACCACTACGTGGAATTCCTCGTCAGCAGAACCGAGTCCAGGAGAGTTAAATTTTCATGCATATTTCGCCATGCCTCAAAGACCATATTTTTTACTGATTTATCTGATTCATGTTGAAAAATTAGCTGATATCGATTTAAGAAAGTAGCTACACACAAAGATTTATCACATAGAAACTTAGAAAGTCTTTTTTCTACTGATTTTTAAGCTCTTCAACGAGTGTAATTATTCCACTGAAGCTTTTGCTTTTCATTGCCTTATTTAAAAATAGATTTTATTGCTAAAATGGAAGGGATCACTTGGGCGACTGTTACTTACTTCACGTTTAATGCTTGTTTTAGTGATGTTGTCAAATGGCTAAGTAAATGAATAATTTTGCACTGAAAATCAGTCAACATTTCGTGAATTGCATTCAGGGCAGCGTAAATAGCAAAGAGCGCAAAGGGCAAGACATCTAACCATTGCTGATTTTTCATTTCAGGCTCCACCAGCATAGCCCTTATGCAACTTAACAGGATCTTGTGGAAAGCCTCTACCTTCCCATTACTAAAAGGTGAGCAGCTTGCTGTGGTGAAATGAGAGGTGCCAATTAGCCGACAAACATCTCTTTAACAGACTTCTGACATAATATGGAATCGTGAATGCATAGTTGCAAAATGTGACAAAAACATGAAATTTGGTGATGCAAGCACTCTCCTTATGCTAGCTACATGTTTTGTCATTATCCGTTCATCATAAATGAATTCTAATTTTTTAGAATATTTGAAAATTGTCAAAGGTCCTTATAGGATCTGATAAACTGCAAAGACTTTTGCCATTTGGGCTACAAATTTGGCTATGTGTGTTTTTTTTTTTGGAACTCAGTTTCCTAAAATTTCATTTTAAATTGACCAATAACTTTCCCTTATGTTGCCGTAATTTTATTGTTAATAAAGCTCAAATATTCGGCCCGAATAGTTCGGCATAAAGCCGAATACCGATATTCGGTATTTTTTGGCCGAATAGGCCAAATACCGAATACTTACCGAATATTCGGCCCATACCCTAATATATTATATTATATATATATATTATATATATATCTTATATATAATATATATTATATAATATATATATATATATATATATATATATATCTATTATATTATATATATATAATATATACTATATATATATATATATATAACGGTATATATATATATATTATATATATATATATATATTATAATATATTTATATATATATATATATATATTATATATAGTATTTAATATATATATACTATGTGTATATATATATAATATTATAATATAGTAATAATGATAGTTTATATATATATAACTATATATAATAGTATATAATAAGTATATATTACTATATTCAACTGAATATAGTGAAAAGAGCAGGTATCAATTTTGAAATGAAAATTATCTATTTCCGCTATGTAATTATAAAAGTACTGTTATTATATTTATTTAGTTTAGTGTGTGTCATTACTATGTTAATTTAATATGTGATCTCGCATATAGCAATAATTTCAGTGATAATTTGCATATCAGTCCACAAATTGATAAACTCGATTTATATAAGTGATTCTTCAAAACTGTGCTCTACTAAAATATAATAAAAAATTCATCCTCAATGTGTAGGGGTGTACCGGAACTGAAATTTTCAGTTCGGCCGGAACCGGAATTAGCCGGAATCACGAAAAAAATTCGGCCGGAATTCGGCCGAACGCGGGAATTTTCTATGACTTTCCTTTAACTTAAAGAAATGCAAAGAAAATTCTATATAACATTTCAATATATATAATATATAATATATATATATATATATATGATTATAATATATATATATATATATATATATATATATATATATAGTAATATATATATATATATAGTATAATATAGTATATAATATGTATATATATATATAATATATATAAGAGTAGATATAGTATACTATGAACCCAACCCTGATATATACAATTATATATATATAGTATATAATATATATATATATATATATATATATATATATAGTATATATATTTATATATTGATAGTATAATCTATAGTATAATATAGATATAGTGTGATATATAATATATATATTATAATATAGTATTTATTGCTATTAATATATGGTATATATACTTTATTCTGACTCTGATTAATTTATATGCTGGGATTTTAGTCAAAAGAGTTGCGTCGAGTGACTTGATAGACTGAATGTGTGGAAGAACAAGGTGCCGTATTATAGGTGATAGAGGATGTGTGAATCAAATCGTTACTTTGAAACAAATGAGGGAGAAGAAGAATAAATTGTATTAAGGATTTATGGATTTGCAACAGGCGTATGATAAGATTAATAGGGAAGCTCTATGGCAGGTGCTAGTGATATAACGGTGTTGGTGTTAAAACTCTGAATGAAATCAGAAGTATGTATAACGATAGTGAAGCGCGTGTAAGAATAAATGGAGTCGAAAGTGATTGGTTTAATATTCAATTGGAGTGAGGCGAGGATGTGTTATGTCTACTTTGTTATTCAATTTGTATATGGATGTGGTTGTGAAAGAAAAAGAGGTGGGGGAATCAGGCGATGGTGTTAGAATGATGTAGAATGGAAGAGAATGGAGGGTGCCCTGCCTATTATATGAGGATGATTTGTAATGTGTGGTGAATCTGAAGAGAGTTTGAGAGGATTGGTAGAGAGATTTGGCAGGGTGCGTAAAAGGAGGGGTTTGAAAGTAAACGTAGATAAAAGTAAAGTTATGGTTGAGGGTGAGGACAGTCCTCGGTGTGAAGTTATGTTAGGTGGTGAGCAGCTGGAACAAGTGACTGAGTTCAAATATTTAGGATAAATGTTGGATGAAAAGGGGATGATGCAGAGTGTAGTAGGAAAGTGGTGAATGGCAGGAAGGTGGCTGGTGCAATTAAATCGTTGGTGGATGTAAAGGGACTAAGTCTTGAGTGCGCTAGGTCTTGCATGAGGTATGTTTTATTACCTGTGATATGTTATAGTAAGTGGAGAAATATGGTCTGGAATAAGAGGTGTAGATCTAAAGTTCAATGTGTCCGGATGGACAATCATAGGGGCGTGTTAAGTGTGAAAAGAATTAATAAAATGAGGAATGAACGTATTACAGAGTTATGTGGTGTGAAGAAAGGGATAAATGGGAATAAATGAAAATACGTTGAGATGGTTTGGTCATGTAGAAAGGATGAATGACAGTCAGTTGGTTAAGCGGATATATAGTGGTGAGTGTGTTGGGAATCGACCGTCTGGGAGACCGAAGGAAAAGTGGATTGAGTCAGTAAAGGAATGATTGGAGGAGGGAAGTGTGAGTTTGGCAGATGTGAGAAGAAAGGTGCATAATAGGAGTGAATGGCGAGGTTTTGTGAGGGGGGGTATATATTTGGCCCACCTGGGCCAAGGGATGAACCCTACATTGACGAGATGCCATAGTGAGAGTCCGTCGCGGTCCCGTGAAGCTCTAGGGTAGATTTTCTGACTGCGACGAGTTCTTACTAAAAGGTATAAAGGAGACGGGAAGGCTGGGCTTTCTTTTCGACTTGCATCATATTCTTCTACTACAATATTGTTTTAAAATGCCATCATTCGTAAAAGATTTTTTATTATTAATGATGTTGCAAAATCTATAATAGAGTAAAATATTCCACATAAAAATAAGAGGTATTACACCAAAAACATTTAATACAATTCCACTTCATAAACATACAGAGAATACATCCCGAAGAGAATATCTGGAAGTCAAAAATTTGGATAGTATAAGGGAGAATCCTGTATTTTCTAGAACACAGGACACCCCAAAATAGCGAAAGATCTAAGCCGTGAAACAAGTGAGTCTTGAGGAAAGTTTCTCCCAAAAAAAGATTTGGCATATCAATGACAGTCAATTCATTAGAAAATAATGAATTTTATTGCAATGAGTAACCAGCCATTCACAATCACTGAAGAGCAGTTATTCATAGAACTTATTGCCCATCTTCAACCAAAATATCTTATTCCTAGTTGAAAATATTTTGTAGAGAAGATTTTACCAACTTCATACAGTAAATTAAGATCAGCAGTATTCAAGAAGTTATCTAAGGCTAATCAGATATCATTTACTACAGATATATGGACTGCTAAATATTCAAACTGGTCATTTATTAATTTAACTGCTCATTGGCCTAACAGCGAGTTTGAAAATATCTTAATATTCTATATTTTGAAGTATTGGAGTAAACTTTATTTAAATAATAATACTGTAGGTATGTAATACACTGTGTATGAATGCTACACAAGGATACTATTATATTTTGTAAAAAGATGGGCAATGGGTTATGTAAGATAAATCTCTTCCATCAAATGTTTTCTCAGAAATAGATTAATAATTCCGGTTCAGGCCGGAACCGAAACCGGAAAAAAATGTCAAATTCCGGCCGGAATTCCGGCCGGACCGGAATTCCGGTACACCTCTATCCTCAATGTGTAAATGAGACCACAAAGGAATATTTTTGGAGACAATAAAATTTTTATTTTCATTTTTGTTTAAAATATAACTAAATCTTTTATTTTTTTTTAACAATAAAATTATCCCCTTCCCTCCAGGTATATATACTCCTCCCTCTCTTCATCTTCAAGGTTTCCAGTTTGGTCATGATGAAAGAAGAACACGCCCTGCGATAAAAATGAGAAAAATATTTTATTAGATTTTTTTTTTATCCTTATTCTTTCTTTACCAAAAAATCTTTTTAAATATTTTAATTATAAGTAACCAAATGATTTTAAATCTTAATTTAATCAATTTTCCATCAAAGAATAAGATCTCATAACCATCAAATTAATTTTGAGAATAGCAAAATGTCTGCTTTTAATTTATATTCGAAGATTCATTTGGCAATACAGGCCTTGAAAAATATTAGTTTATCATATTCAGTGGACAAGGTTGAAAGTAAACTGCCTAAAGAATGTTCATCTCTGGATGCATTTAATTCTGCTTCTCTCTTATGATTCAATTCTTCCAACATTATCCCCCTGTTCCATATCTTTTTCCTGTAACAGACTTCTGGTGGTCATGCCTTTAGCATAGCCTAACCTTTTTCTCTACTAACTCCTGGTGGTAATGTCTTTAGCCTTATAGCCTAGATATTTTGTGGAGAAAGAGAAATCTTCGCGTTGATATATGAAGTTTAGAGGAAAAAAAAATAAATTTTGTAATTTAAAAATTTGAAATAAAATTTAAAAAAATTCTCATACTCATTTTTCTCCCCTTTTTTTGTGTCTTTTTTTTTTTTTTACTAGAGGAAAAAAGATTTTAAATTTATATATATATTTAGGAGTGGCATTTGGCCAATTTTGACTTTAGCCCAAATGAAACTTACAATGAGGATAAAAATAAATAAAATGAGAAAACATTAATCAGTTTTGGCTATAGGGCCTACATTTGTACAGGCTTAATTTATTTCTTCATTTTAAAAAATATTAATGGACCATTCAATAAAGTTAATATAAAAACATTGTTTAATTGTTTTTATCATAGCAGGAAGGTTTTTTGTGGATTTTGATATTTTTAACAAAGTAAATTTGACTTGATTATTATGGAATATTAAAGAGGGAGATCGAAATTAGGAGGAACCCTTGGACGTTGCAGAAGATTTCAGAAAACAATGGTCAGATGAGCTTTGAACAAGATTCATGGTTGGAAGAAGTTCCGGTAATTATTATTATTAGTAATTATATATCCTTGAAATTTTATTTGAATTATTTTATTTATATAATTATTATTATTGAGTGTGTGTGTTAATTATATATTGTGTGTGTGATTAATGTGTGTTTATGCAATAAAGAAAATGTGTAATCATTTATAAAAAGTTTATTTCTTTCACAGAAACAGGAATGTGTTACACAGACATAGTAGGTTCAAAGAAGTGGAGGATAAAAGCCTGACCATTGAGTTTTAAGGAAGAATATTTGGAGACCGATCAACATATTGAACAAATTTCTCGATTAGAAGAAAGTCTGGTAAGGAATAGAGAAATAAAAGGTTTTATTGGTGTCTTATGATTTGATGAGTTCATATGTAGATTTGTTGTTATTGTTCATAAATTAATTTATTTTATCACTAGTGTGATTAAAAAATTCTGTGACTTTAGTTTCCAAGTTACAAGGGTCGCAATTTTGGGAGGTTACTCAACAGGTTCTTTGAAATACCATAACTCCCTTCTGTTTCAAGACACTTTTGAGATCAGCAAAGAGAAAGAATTCAATTTGAAAAGGTTTATTACCTTAAAAAGTAAAAAATAATTTTTTTAACGAAAGCATATTTCCTCATATAGTTCAAACTTCTTACTGCTTCAAATGCTTTTCCTGTTAGTTTAACCCATTGGTGGGGAAACTTGCGGCCTTAGGCGTTAAGGCCATATATGGCCTTCTGGACAATCAAGTGTTGCTTTCTAAGGCTTATCGAGATAAATCTTAGTTATTTAAGAAACACAAATTCAAATTAGTTACAATAATACATAACAGGATATAGTTGGTGAACTCGTACAAAATAATTATTATTTAATGATAAAGCATCATGCCAAATATAAACAAAATATTTTATAAATCATTCACACTCAAATGTACAAAATATACAAAAATAAAAATAAGAAATATTAACACATCTTTTTAAAATGTGTCTTTTGCTTCAATTGCACTCTTTGTTTACAATTAAAGTTAGTGTTTCCGGAATTTTTCATTCGCATTTCAGTCAGCCAGTAATTTGATTCCAATGGTGTTGCATACGTATGTGTATCTACATATGGATATGTTCATTTTGCTTTGATTAGTTCGATGCCCTCCTTGTTACCATCAATAATTTATCTAGCAATTTTATATTTTCCAGTTCACCATGTCTAAAAGAGTTAAAAAAAAAAAACAGTGCAAGAAATAAATATTTCTAATGATGAATGAGAATTATAATTTTTTGTACTGTTTAATAGCGGTAAAATGAATTGCTTGTTGTGTAATACCGTAATTTCCACAATAAAGAAATACAATGCGTACCAGCACTATGTTACTTATAAGGACAATAAATATGCCAAATTAGAGACAAAGACTCGAAAGATCGCACTGAATAAATTAGAATTAGGAAAGCATAAACAAAGACAATTATTTCATTCAATGTTAGCCAACATCGAGATACGCTATGACTGAGGCAAGTTATAAAGTAGCATATTTGCCTGGAAAAAATGTCAACCATTTTGCGATGCAGAACTTATAAAGGATTACGTTGTGAGATAAAGTTCGATAAGATATAAATGATGTACCTTTCATAAAAAGAACTAATACGATCAGCAGATGTGAGTAAGCTTCTAATCATGTACGTCAGGGCAGTTTCAAAAAATAATTCAAATGAAAATGTTTATTACTCGATGGCTTTGGATGAGAATCACATATAAATGTTACGATATTGGAACTTAAATGATTAGTTAACTGAGAAGCTGTTTTTGTACAGACGGTGTGTATATGACTGGGATAAACGAGGTTTGTGTGTATTGATATTTAAGAGCGCAGATAAAATTGCACAAATGTTTTTACAGATTGTTTTGTGCCAATCTGTCATTTATAAATGAATGTTGAAAAATGAATTATACGGTATTTTGTCATATTATGCGAACAAAACGAGTCATCGACGGCTTGGAAACATGCTCATGATGGATGAAATATATTATTATTGTGTGTGCAGATGGCATTGGTTTTTTATCACCAAGGACTAGTATTGAGACCATTTGTATCTTGAGTAGGAAAGAAATTGACTTTTTAAAAGGTAACGAACCCAATCAACATAGGTGAATTCACGAATTTTTAATTTCTCCTAGATATTTCCTCTCTTTGTGATATAATGTACGAGCCAAATTAATTAATAGTGTCGCTGCTCAGGGTTAACAGCAAAGTCTATATGATATGATTGTGGCCAAAAATGCTGCATTTAGGAAGGAAATAATCGGTTTTTTTCATACTTTTCTTTTGCTCACTCAAACTTTCTGAACATTTCCCCGTTGACAAAAAATAATTAATGAAAACAAAGAGTATAATAGTGAGTCTTTTATGATATACGAATCTGTCTTAGACTCGTTAATCAATGATTATAATGAAAGATTTATTGATTGTGAAAAGCATATCACCTTGAAACTAGCTCATCAACATCACTTAGTTGATTTATCAAAGACACTTGAAGAGTTGCAAGTAGAGCTTATTGAATTGTAGGAAGATAATATCTTAAAATCTTTGTTTGAAATTAAGGAAAGTCCTGTTGAAATTTGGGAAAAGGCTGTAGAATACCCTCGCCTTTGGGAACATGCACGCCTATTGATTTTAGGCTTTTCTACGAGATTCTACTGTTTTGAATCAACATTGGCTGCATACTTTACAACAAATCAAGAATTTCGTTGAGAAATCAGATTGACTGAGAGATTGCTTGGAGACCAATTAAAACCCAAGACCTCCATGCTGGAACTAGATATCACAAT
Organism: Trachelipus rathkii; assembly: GCA_015478945.1. Classification (NCBI taxonomy): domain Eukaryota; kingdom Metazoa; phylum Arthropoda; class Malacostraca; order Isopoda; family Trachelipodidae; genus Trachelipus; species Trachelipus rathkii. The sequence goes on from JABUQX010115075.1 coordinate 9,795, forward strand.
GTTGTACCAGCAGAAGCAATCTCAGAGATGTCATTATAATATTAAAAAGCTAGTTAAATAAATAAATAAATCTTAAAGTGGTTAAATATTCCCTGATAGTTATTACATTAAAAGAATATTAACAAAGGATTCAATATTATTGTAAAAAATTGTCACATTTATTAACTGGCCTCACTTCTGGTGGCAAATTTCAATGTGGCTTTCACACACAACAAAGTTCCCCACCCCTTTTTTACCCTAAAGTTCTAAGTCAGTGAGTTACGTCTTTCATCCATCTAATAACATCCACAATTTCTGATCTAATTTTATATTCTGATTCTTTTCCTTCCTTTCCAGTTTATGACATTACCTCTTTTCTTATTCCTTTCTGAATTCATTGTTGCTCTTTTTTCTTATTCCTTCCCTTCCAGTTTATGACATTACCTCTTTTCTTATTCCTTTCTGAATTCATTGTTGCTCTTTTTTCTTATTCCTTCCCTTGCCAGTTTTGGAGCGGTTACCTCTTTTCTTATTCTGTTTCTGAATTCATTGTTGCTCTTTGCAAACATTGAAAGACTGATGAAAAAAACAACTTTGCAGGTTTACTTATAACTAATTTTACATGAAATTAAATCTAATTATTATTATCTCTTCTTCTTATCTTCATCTTCCTCTTTTCCCCAAGACTGGGGGTAAGGTGCGTGACAAGCAGAAAAGTTAGTAGAAGAATATGACACAAGTCGAAAAGAAAGCCGCCCCCCATTAATTTATTATGTAGTTGACGAACTCGTCTCAATCAGAAAATCCAACCATAGAGTTCATGGGACCGCGACGGACCCTTCACTATGGCAATATCGTCAGGTAAATAAGGCTCTCTCACTCCAGCGGGCGTGGGTCGGACTCACGCCCGCTCGCGCAATCAGAGCAATTGCTGTGTCCCCTGAGAACTTGCACATCATTTCGCTACACGTCTGTAATGATCGCACCGTCATATATTAGCTTCTGAGAAGGGTGTGCTATTGCACATCTGACAATCTGATTCTGCATATATATAGACGTGATCGTAATAATATATATATACGTGTGAGAGATATATACAAGCGGTACAGATTCCGCGAGACACTCGCTAGCTAAATCACATATCGCTTACACAAGAGCGACGCTGTCATTCATCCTTTCCACATGACCAAACCATCTCAACGTACTTTCATTTGTTTTCTCATTTACCCTTTCTTCACAACGACATAACTGCTCTAATTCCGATGCATTTTATCTCTCAATTATATATCACAGCCTTAGCACGCCTATAGGTGCAGAGTGTGTGTGAAAACTGAACATGACTCTTTATCTATGCCTTGCCTCTCTCTCAGACAAATCGAGTGTGTGTGTGAGTGTGTGCATGTAACACAGTAACAAACATGTGCTCATGTTAGACCGCACTAGCGTAATCTTGGACTTAGTCCCTTTATATCACCAACGATTTAATTGCACCAGCCACCTTCCCCTAAGCCATTCAAACTTCCGCTACTAATATAGCGCACTAGTGCGTCTCTCTATCACTCACACACTATCTCACACTCACTCTCTCACACACGCACACCTGTTATCCATTCATGCTCACTCGATATATATATATACGAATCAGGAGGACTGTCTCACTCACACCATTACGCTTTACTCTTATCTAGTGTTACTGTTCAACCCTCCTTTTACACACCTGCATCATCTCTACGCCATCGTGTCTCTCAAACTCTCTTCAACTCATGTTTCGTTGCTTTAGGGCACTCTAACACTCACCTCCATTACTCCCATCATTCTAACACCATTTTCCTGCCATCCCCACCTCTAATATTGGCTGTTCATAACTCTCACTCACTCACTCACAAATATAGATAGCAGTCAGTGTGTGTGTGAGTTACTTCACACACATCAACTTTTGACACCAATTTATTCTTAACACGATCACTTATGTCATAATACTTTGATTCCATTCAGAAAGCTACCACCAACACCATATAACTAACACCTGCCATAGAGCCTCCCTATTAATCATATCATAACGGCTGTTGCAAATCATAACACTAGCCAATTCTCATTCTTCTTCTCCCTCATTTTCTCAGTCATTTGTTTCAATGTAAAGAATTGATCCACACATTCTCTACCACTCCTAAACGCACCTTGTTCTTCACCAATCAGTCTCCAGTCACTCGACGCACTCTTTTCGACCAAAATACCAGCAATATCTTCCCTACAACACTCAATAAACTATTCGCTATAATTCCCTTACAGTTCCCTTTCTTCTTACGCCTTATATAAGGGTACTATATACTGCTCCCTCCAATGCCCTCTCCTCCTCCCTCCAATTATTATTATCATTTACCTTAAATCATTTGCTGATTGATTTATACAATAAATACATTTTTCATCTTGTGTACCTGTTTTTCTCATTATTATTATTATTATTATTATTATTATTATTATTATATTATTATTATTATTATTATTATTATTATTATTATTATTATTATTATTATTATTATTTTTGGTGGTTTCAATGTTCATTAATTTCGTTGGTTTTATTATTTTTGTAGACTCCCATTAGTGATGTAGACCATGAGAGAAAGATGGACTCGAAGGAAAAAGCCTTTTAAGAAACGAACCTCAATCGTGCATACGGAAAGAATAAAAGATTAAAAACAAAGTATTTTGAAAACCATGAAAAGGATGAATTGAACTTCAATTCGAAGTCAGAAGGTAAGAAGAATAATTATGTGAAATGTGCCAGCCTTTGACTCAAGGTTTGAGGACAGTTGGTACTTCTTACAGCCCTTTAAAGGAGGAGCAACAATTATTAAATGTTCTGAGTGGGATTATGAATAAAATCGAGAAAGAAGGCTATATTATGAATAAATATCGCTTTATACATAGCTGTGCTTAGATCATTTAAAATATTTTATTTTTTTTAAGGGTGGCACATAATTGTTTTTTACTTCCCACCAAAAACCTGATGATATTTAAGCTCTTTCTTTCTACTTATAAAACATATTTCAAATGTTACTCTGATCGGGAATCTTTCTAGGTGGGCAATCAGGCTAGATTTCCTCGTTCCTAACACCCATCACTACCGGTACCACCACTACTTCCTCCATATTCCACATTCTCTGGATTTTGTAGTTGAGAATCTGATAAGTAAGATATTTATATTATTTTTAGGAATATTAATAATAATATTAATTATATTAATAATATTTTCTGCACTTACTTTCCTTCATTTTCCCATTTGTACAAAGGCTCACTTGTCTAGTCCGAATTCCATTTCTATGCCATCTGATTTTTTTTACTACTCTTAACTTGCCTTTCTAGTTTCTTTGTTTGGCGAGTTTAGTTTTAGATCGTCCGTATAGAACATGTGCGTTATCTGTTTAGTTTTTTTTCATTCCTTGGGTTTATTCTGTATCCTCAAATTTTCTTCTCTATTTTTATCATTTGTTCTCGGACTTCTCCTCTCAGGAACATGGTCAACAGTCCTATTTCTCTCCTCAGATTTTCTGTTTGTTTCTCCAATCTATATTTCCTGGGATGCTTCTTGTTTCTCCTCTCTCGAGTTGTCTGTCTCCCCTTTTTCAATTACTCCTGTTCTCATTGCCTCCTCCACTGCTTTAGCTGTCCCATAATAAAGTCCTTTAATCTCTGTTATTACGCAGTTCGGTGGAATTAATTTTGGTTTGTCCAGTATGCTTTTCATTTTCATCTGATCATTTATCTTTTTAAACTTTTTTCTTTGTTTTGTTCTTGTTGTTATATCCTTATCTGGATATTTAGCTGTCCCGTTTAACATTACATTCATCCTCGTTATTGCTCATGTTTATGCTGGTATTTTGAGGGTGATGCTGATTTTCTATCAGCTTATACCCGAGTTAATATAGTTTCACATTTTCTTCACTTACACGGTCTGGTAGACCCTCCGTTTCATCTCACGATAGTCTCTCTTTGACTGGTATGGAACTATTTTCATCTTTTTTTATTACCAATTTATCACCACTTAAAAATTCCTCTTCCTCTTTATAATTTTCCTTTTCTCTTTCATTATATTCTAATTCATTACACTCTCCTTACAGTTGGCTTCTTCATTTTCTGTTTGCCTTAATGTGTTTTGTTTTGAGGCTTTCTATATTTCTTGTGCCAGCTCTATAGTCAGATTAAAGGCAATAATCATTATTTCTTCAGACCTTTTTTTAAAATCTTTACAAGTTCGTCTGTTATCGGTAATGTCGCCTTTTCTACGTTTTCCTTTTACTTTTCTTTCTTTGGCGTAATTCAATATACATTGTTTTTTTTATGACTTTTCTTTTACGTGTCACCATACCATTTATAGAATCTATTTTCCATAAAGTTCTTTGCCTTCAATTTTTCTTTCTTTATAATATATTTCCACATTTCCCTTCTCTCTCTCTCTCTCTCTCTCTCTCTCTCTCTCTCTCTCTCTCTCTCTCTCTCTCTCTCTCTCTTCTCTCTCTCTCCTTCTCTCTCTCCTCTTCTCTTCTAATCTCTCTCTCTCTCTCTCTCTCTCTCTCTCATCGTCTCTCTCTCCTCTCTCTCTCTCTCTCTCTCTCTCCTCTCTCTCTCTCTCTCTCTCTCTCTCTCTCTCTCTCTCCTCTGCTCTCTCTCGATCTCTCTCTCTCTCTCTCGTCTTCTCCTCAACACTCCTTCTCTCTCTCCTCCTCTCTCTTCTGTCTCACTCTCTTATCTCTTCTCTCTCGTCCTCGTCTCTCCTTCTCTCCATCTCATCGTTCTCATCTCTCGCATCACTCGCTCTCGCTCTCTCTCTCTTCCTCTCTTCTTCTCTCTCATCGTCGTCATCTCTCTCTCTATCCTCCTCTCTCTCTCTCTCTCTCTCTCTCTCTCTCTCTCTCTCTCTCTCTCTCTCTCTCTCTCTCTCTCTCTCTCTCTCTCTCTCTCTCTCTCTCTCTCTCTCTCTTCTCTCTCGTCTCCTCTCTCTCTCTCTTCTGTCTCTCTCTCTCTCTCGCTCTCCTCTCTCTCTCTCATCTCTCTCTCTCTCTCTTCTCTCTTCTCTCTCTCTCTCTCTCTCTCTCCTTCTCTTCTCTTCTTCTCTCTCTCCTCTCTCTCTCTCCTCTCCCTCTCTCTTTCCCTCCTCTCTCTCTCTCTCCCTCTCCTCTCGTCTCTCTCTCTCTCTCCTCTCTACCTCTCTCCTCTCTCCTCTCTCTCTCCTCTTCTCTCCTCCTCTCTCTCTCTCTCTCTTCTCTCTCTCTCTCCTTCTATCTTCTCTCTCTCCTCCTTCTCTCTCTTCTCTCCTCTCCTCTCTCTCTCTCTCTCTCCTCTTCTCTCTCTCTCTCTTCTCTCTCTCCTCTCTCTCTCCTTCCCTCATCTCTTTAATCCCCAGCCACCCCGCCTCCTCATCTTCTCTCTCTTCTCTTCTCTACTCTTTCTCCTCCTCTTCTCTCCTCACTCCTTCTAAATACGTCCATCACTTCTCTCTCTCTCTCTCTCTCTTCTCTCCTCTCTCTCTCTCCTCTCTCTCTCTCTCTCTCTTCTCTCTCTTCTCTCTCCTCTCTCTCTCTCCTCTCGCTCTCTCTCTCTCTCTCCTGTCTCTCTCTCTCTCTCTCTGTCTCTCTCTTCTCTCTCTCTTCTCTCTTCTCGTCTCTCTCTCTCTCTCTCTCTCTTATCTCCTTCATTCCTCTTATTCTCTCTCTCTCCTCTCTCTCTCTCTCTCTCTCTCTCTTCTTCCTCTCTCTCTCTCTCTGCTTCTCTCATCTCCCTCTCTCTTTCTCTCTCTCTCTCCTCTCTCTCTCTCTCTTAGGAAGTCTTTATTCTAGAAAGAAAAAATATGGATTAATTATTTTTCATGATGATATGACTGACGTCATAGTTTTAAAAAGTCAATCACATTTGTTGTATTACAAAAGCATCTTCTCGGAGTCGAGCCGTTCGTGTTAGCTAGTCAATGCCTGCTTCTCGGAGTCATAAAAATTTTATTGTTGGTTTTCAGATTATGAAGCGATTATTACTTCTGATTTGACATCATTGTTTTAATGACGTTATTACCTTTCATAATCT
>JABUQX010115076.1:0-5000 GCA_015478945.1 Trachelipus rathkii
TATAGTTTTCACTTGTGCCTTCTGATAAAATTTTGCCTCGCGCAAATCCTTAGCATAAGTACGAACATAAATTAAAATTATTTAACAAGTATAATGGAGAACGAATTATATACTCATATTATAATAATATATATATATAATATATATAAGTATATATATATACTATTAACTTTGTAAATAAATTTGATGTTTACAGTCACTAAAGCTTAAGTTATGAGTTAGATAATAAATAAAATATATTAATCTAAAATAATATTTTTCATACACTATATATTATATATATATATATCAATATTTTATATACACATATAAAAATGTATATTCAAATTTATATATATAATATATAGTTATTATATTGAAAAAGTGAAAATATTGATATTAATAGTATATTTTTTTTAGCTAATTGCATTAATTACTTATATTAATTAATAACATTATATCATTTAAATATATCTATTTATTTAAAGATTTATTAATATTATTTACTATTCACTATAATATTAAATATAATATAATATATAGTATTATACTAGTGTATTAAAATAATTTATTCTTATTATTTATTATTATCTGACAAAATATTATTTTAATTATTCTAATTATCATTATTTATATTAGTTATTATTATTTTATTCTTATTTTATTATTACTCTAAATATTATTATTATTAACTAAATTATTATTATTATTATCTCATTATTATTATTATTATTATTAATTATTATTATTTATATTATTAAATTACTTATTTATATTATTATTAATTTATTATTATTATTATTATTATTTTATTATTATTATTATATTTTTATATTATTATTATTATTAATCTAAATTATTAATTATTATTATTATTATTATCTATTCTCTAAATTAATTATTATTATTATTATTATTATTATTATTATTATTATTATTATTATATTTATTATTAATTATTATTATTTAATTACTTTATTAGTATTATTATTATTTATTTTTAATTATTATTATTAGTATATTATTTGATAAATTGTTACAATTATATTTATTTATTCTTATTTTTATTTTATTAAATTAATTATTTTTCTAAATTAATGAGCTTCTTATTATTTTTCATTCTTATATTTAATTTTATTATTATTATTAATTATATTTATTATTTATTATTTATTATTATTTATTATTATTATTATTTTATTATATTATTTTATTATTATTATTTTATTTTATTATTATTATTGTGAGCTTTGCACGCCTTTTCTATCTAAATCTCACTATTTAATATATTATTATATATTATATTAGAATTATTATTATTATAATAATTATTCTTATTATTATTATTATTTATATTATTATTTTTTATTATTATTATTATTATTTTATTATTATTATTATTATTATTATTATTATTATTATTATTATTATCTAAATATTATTTATTTATTATTATTATTATTATTATTATTATTAATTTATTATTATTATTATTATTATTATTATTATTATCATTATTATTATTATTATTATTATATATATATTATTATTATGATCTAAATTATCATATTATTATTTGTAGTAATATGCGGCTTTGGCTCATGATTGGAATATTTATTATTTATTTATATTATTTATTATTATTATTATTATCTAAAATATTAATTATTATTTATCTTTACACAATTATTATTATATTATTTCTAAATTATTATTAATTATAATTATTATTATTATTTATTATATTTATTAAATTATATATTATTATTAATTATTATTTATTATTATTATTATTAATATATATTATTATCTAAATTATTAATTATTATTATTATTATTATTTTATTATTATATTATTTATTATTATTTTAATTATTATTAATTATTATTATTATTTATTATTATTTATTAATTATTATTATTATTATTATTCTAAATTATATTATTCTTATATTTCTTATTATTATTATTATATTATTTATTATTATTATTATTTAAATTATTGTATTATTATTATGATATATTATTATTATTTATTATCTAAATTATTATTATTATTATTATTATTTTTATTATTAATTATTATTAAATTAATATTATTTTTATTAGTAATTATATTAATTATTATTAACATAATTATCTAAATTATTATCTATATCTATTAGTATTTTTATCTAATTATTATCTAATTATCAAAAATCACCCAAAAAATAATTATTATTATTATTATTATTATTATTATATCTATTACTTTATTATATATTATCATTATTATTAATTAAATTATTTATTGTTAGTTAATAATTTAATTACTCCTCAAATCAAGAATGTATGATTATCTAAATTTTAATATTTATTACAATTTATTATTTTATTATTATTATTACATATCATTTTATTATAATTTATTAGTAAAATTAATTTAACAATAATTTAAATTATTTAATATATTAAAGTTATTTTAAATATGTTTAAAATTTATTTGAATATATCTAAATTATCAAAAATCACCCAAAAAATTTAAACTCCTTTTTAATAATATAATTATTATTATTATTATTTATTTTTATATTATTAATATTATTATTATTGATTATTATTTAATATTAATTAATTATTATATCATTGTTACCTAAATTAACAAGGGTTATTATTTATTATATTTATATATTATTTTTACCCTTTCAGGGGAGTAATATTATATTGATTATTATTACTCTCATTATTATTCATATTATTATATTTATTAATATATTATTATTATTTATAAATCCCTAAAAATCTGTTATTGTATAAGTGAAATAACTGCTGTTAAATTATTTACACATTATTCAAAATTACTTAATAAATTTAAAATATTTAAATTATTAAAGTTATTTAAATTCATATATATATAAATAAATTATGTTAAATTATCTAATTATCTAAATAAATTTTGATCTAATTATAAAACTAAATTATTTATTTATTAAATTCTAATTAATTATTATATTATATTATTATTATTATTATTATACTTATCATTATCATTATCATTATCATCTATATCTCACTCATTATCATTATTATTAATCTCATTATTTATTTCTATTATCTAAATTATTATCTAAATTAATAGAATTAGAATTATATCATAAAATATTATATAACATAATTTTCATAAATTGATTATCTATAATTATTATATAGAAATTATATATATTATATTATTATTAATATATTATTATTAATATATTATGATTATTGTGAAAAGGTGTTTATGTATGTAATAAAAATTTTTAATCATTTAAAGTATTTAAATCTTTAAATTATTTAAATATTTTAAATTATTTAAATTATTTTAAATTATTTAAATTCATTTAAAATATTAAGGCTGTACAAAATTTTTATTATTATTATTATTATCATTATTATTTTATTATTATTATTATTATTATTATTATTATTATTATTATGATTTAAACTATTATTATTTAAATTATTATTTTTACTTAAATTATTATTATTACTTTAAATTATTTATTATTATTAATTATTGATTATTATTATTTATTGATTATTATTATTATTATTATTATTTTATTTATTATATTATTATTATTATTATTTATTTAATAATAATAATATAATAATAATAATAAAGATGATAATAATACGTCAAATCTGGGATAATCAGAAAACGATAATCAATAATTTAATTAATAATAATATATTAAAATAATAATAATAAATGGGACAAAAAATTTCTTCTGGATACTATGTAATATCACATTCAAAAACTCTCAATGAACTCTGGGTAATTTTAGGGATACACACAATATAGTTTGCAAATATGCAAATACCCGAAACTCGGGTCGTTAATTTCTGGCTCTTTTTGTAGGTAGAATATATCATTTCTTCCTACTGAGAACTTTATTTAATATGTATCAAGGAAAGATAAATGTTGTTCCAGATGATTAAGAACTAAAAATATTTACACAATAATTTGTAACAAAAGATTTATAACAAAAAACAAATGAAAGGTTTTTGCAAGTAATTTACACTTCCATACCATTAACACAATGTCCTTTTTAAATCAGCCATTTCAAATATGTAAGTAAAATGAATGATAAATGTGTGCTGTTAATATGTAATATATTTTAAGTTTGGGAAAATAAATTTGCTTGAAGAATAATTCCTCCTTCTCAAATAAAACTTTGGAATTAATCCCTAATTATATTTGTATATTTTAACTTCTTATTAGCAATTTTCTATCTCAAAGTTAAAAATTATTAAAAAGTTATTAGATTTTTGATTTTTGTTATCATATTTTAAAGTTAACAATTTTTTTTATAAAAATTGTTGCTAAAGTATTCCCCCCATTTATTTACTATATATATATACTAGTATATATAAATATATAATAATAATATATAAAAAATTTATATACTATAGTAAAAATATATTAAAATATATTAAAATTTTAATAATAAATATAATTTATATATATATTTATATAATATACTTATATATATAATATTATATATGTACTAGTAGTATTAAAATTAGGACGTACTAAGCTGTTAATGCTTTCATATTGGTAGCACATTTTTATTACTTTTTTTTTATTAAATAATAGGAGAAAACAGAAACAAATGGCTCTTTTTAGTATTTGTTTAACTTGCCCAAATATAATATTATATATGTACTATATAATATAATATATTATATATATATAATTATATATAAATAATATATATTATATATATCTCAAATAGTATATATATATTAATTATATATATTAAAAAATATTATTACATATATTATCTATATATATATCGTATATCTAATATATATATATTAATATAAGATATAATATATATAAAATATATATTATACATATATATATGTAGTATAAAGTATATAGATGTATAATATGTATTAATAGATATGGTTAGTATATAATATAGTATATATATATTATATATATATAACATATAAATATATTATTATCGGTAGGGTATATATTACGCATATATATT